>JAVYIG010007300.1:0-104123 GCA_035222895.1 Strongylocentrotus droebachiensis
ACATATTCCCGAACAAAACAAATTTATTTGGGGTCTTCCTACAGACCTTACAGAATGAGCGAACTCGAGTCTTCGTTTAACGAAACTTCTTTCCTATACCGCTTCTCGTTGATTAATGCAAACGGGGCAGAACGAAAGTTTCCTCACTCCTTGAATTTGTCTGAAAAAGAAAAACCCGTATCAAAAATTTTGAATAATTCAGAATGATACAGAAAGTAAGGGAGAAGAGTAGGATGGAGAAAGCTATGTATTTGGGGTCATAAGTGTGTCGTTCCCATCCAATCGTACCATGATTTAATCCATTAAAATAGCCAATAACATCGATAAAAGTTAGGTTGATGTGTAAATTTCAAATTTACATGGCATATTAATAAATAATTATCCCTTTCAGATAGAGAAGGCATTCGGTTTGACATAGGAAGAACAAAAATATTTCACGAAGTAAATCTTTCTCTTGTCCTTTGTTTTTTACCATTCGAAGGATGCGCCCCAGTAATTATTCTATATTCTCAAACACTTACAGAACATGTCTTCAGATCTCTGTAGTATAAAGTCAGCATTAGCGACCCGTTTAGTTCGTTCTTATCAATCTCTTGATTCTCTTCTTGTGTTCGGCTTCTTTTGATGGCGAAACGAGAAAGTTCTCCTTCGTAATGCAAACAACAATCAATCCTAATTACAATGAAATAGAAAAGAAAAAGAAAGTATTATGTTATATAAGGTACACACATGTATACATTGTAACTTATCAGATATTGGCATTGTTGCTTGATAATACACATTTGCTGAGTAACGCAACTGAGGACGGGCAAAGACGACAAAGACATTTTATTTCACTAAGATTAACTTGAAATATAATGGAAATAATTGAAATGGAATTCCTGATAATGAACCGGCTTGATTAGCCTAGGTTCACACAATTTATAAATATGTCCTTTCATAATATAGGCATTGGCTGTAGTGGGTCGACAAATGTTAAAGGAATATGTACGCATAATCATAACATATGATCATATTTGAAAATCAGATTTTACATATTTGAGAAAAGTCTTGATCCGATAAGATATACAATTCTGTACAAAAATCGGTCTTTACTGTGAGGTCCCCATTACAAACTCACCTCAAAAGCATAATAGACGTAAATTCACTGATGGCTGTGATGATTTCCATCAAGTCTGATTCGTTGAACACACAGTACTTAAAACTGATGATTTCGAGTTGTCGCATCATGCCACTCGTCTTCAGCATTTGGATAAAGTTTTCAACAGTGTCTCGTGACACAGTTTTGCTTCCGTCCCAATTCGGGTCAAAGGTCATATTTAGAACTTTCAGTTGGACACCATTCTTCACCAATCCGTCAGTGATGGCCAAAACGACCTTATCGTAGAAGGCATCCTCTGCTATCTCCGTTTCATTATTATTCGCGGCAAATATGTCAAGTTCTGAAATATTTGGTAACCGGAAAAGCAGTATTGAAAAGACTTTCATTTGAGCGTAGATTTTTGTCTGGAAGGTCTGCACAGATCGGAGGGGCTCTAGAAGAAACGCAGGAACGGATCTAAGAACATTCATTTTTAAATGACGCAGCTCCCGGAGATTATGGAGGGCACTCCAAAAGTGGAGAAAAAACGTATGTGTGCGTTTGACGTCCACATATGCAATTACCTAAATGAAAGGAAAAAGTGAACAAGGGAGCATTTTGAAACGGAGGTATCGGACCAAACTCGCTAACATGATCGCCAAGAATCTTATTTCCCAAAATAGACAAAATTGGGTCAGTTTTTTTTTTAATTCGCCGGCACAGGCTCTAAAATGGCAATTTTCATGACAAGACCCATATGAGTGGGGAGGTGTCGACCCCGCCCTATTCCTATCGATCGATATCCCTGAATGTGGATGCCTTCTTATCCTTAGAGGGCAAAAGTGTTGCCTTCGGTTGGGATATGGTGCTTTCAGGGCAACTACATTCAACAAAATGTACGAAAGTGTTAAATTGCCACTGTTTCTGTAGGAAAGAGAAACGCATGCCATATTGAATAACTGTCTCTAAAACATAAAATAACAATGCCATAAAATAAAATGAAGATAACAAAGAATGTGAACTAAAAACATGTTAAACCTGGTATGCGTTCTTTAGATGTAAGCCTACTTACATCGGAGTGTAACATAAACTTTTGTAAATTTGGCAGTTTGATCAAGACGTCGGGGAAGAAGATGGAAGATGACCTTGTTTCCAAGACCTGGACCGATCGGAGTGGCTCTAAGTCACACGGGATACGTCGGCACGCCGGTATTGGAAGAAGAAGCCGGTTGAGGTCACGTGAGGTATGGAGGTTTTTCCACAGCTTACAAAAGGCTTCAGTGTTCTCGTTCAGTTCACGAAGTTCCTGTTAACAAACAGACAACAAAGAAATAATCAAACAAACAAGAAACTGTGACTAGGTGACGGAGAAGATTTGAATTTATAGTAATACACATACAATTCGTTCTGGGTCCACTTTGTCCTAATTCTGAATAGGGTATAATACCGAATTCAAAATGATAATAATACTGATAATAATAATAGTAATAATGATAGTAATAAAAACAATAATGATAATGATGATGATGGTGTTGTTGATGATAAGAGTTTAAAAAAATACTTACTACTACTAATATTATGACTGCTACTACTACTTCTTCTACTACTACTACTACTCCTACTACTATAAATGATAATAATAATAGTAATAATAATAATAAGAAGAACAAGAACAATTATAATACTGAATTAAAAATATACCGATATTAACAATAATTATAATGATAACTATAACAATAATAATGATAATAATACATTTTAATATAATTGTTAGTATTTATCCCCTCGCCGACGAAGTCGGAAAGGATATAGTAACGCTGCCTTCCGTCTTTCCGTCCTTCCCTCCGTAACAAAGCTGATTTCCAGTCGATAACTGTATTAATGTTGGACGGATTTTAATGAAATTCGATATGAAGGTACATGGTATCAAAACACCTAAGTCCGATTTCATAGCCCATTAAATATGCGGAAATACCTAATTATTTATCCGAAAATGTGATCTTCATTCAATAACGTAAGTTGTTACGTATGTTCGTCAAAGGTCAAATGTCACAGCTAATTAATATGCAAAAATTGCTAATTAAAAATTGCTTATTATTGTACATGAGAAATAGCTACAGTAATTATGAATGCACAAATGTGGTTTTCGTTTGATAACTTAAGGAATGTTGGGTAGATTTTGATGGAATCTTGTTTGATGGTACATGGTTGTTGTTAGTGTTACTGTAGTCCAAATTTACATGTTTCATTTACAATTTTAATTTATAAAGCATATAACTTGGACGTATTACTTTGTATTATTTAGATTACTTAAAGTGATTTTCCATCCAAAAAATTACACTGTATATATTGTAAAAAGGTATACAGATTTTGTTTACTTCGTTGACACATTATAAATGGTTTAATCTTCTTCTTTAAATCATTTTATCCACATTCTTTTGTTAAACCCTCATATCAATTACAATAAAGTTTATTTCAGATTTTCTCACGGATCATTCCATTAAGTAATAAACTGTTTGAACATCCCCAGGTATTAATAACTTCCTTGCCTAGTAATATAATAGTGTGGTCTAATGGAAGTAACTTGTTCTGACGTATATAGACCATTTGTACCCGGCGAGGGGATGCTACGCTTTTCGTTGACTTGTTAGTATTACCTCAGTTAAGGTCTATTTGACGAAAGTAGTGTTGGGCAATGGAAATGTTTTCATGACGTTTTTTGGCTCCATGTGGAGGAAATCTTTGCTGGTATAGTAATATTAATGAAAGTGATTCTATTATATTGTCGATTAACAACATTTGTATCCGGGAAGTTGCCCAGTCATGGGCCTCTTTAACACTCGATACGGAAATGAATCCTTCCCATATCAGACGGCAACATATATGGAACAACAATATGATTCGTGTAAACAAACGAATATTATTCGTAAACTCCCATGGTATGACAAAGGTATATTTAAATTATCCGATCTTTTTTGACGAAAATGGTAATATTTTTACCTTCTTTCAATTTAAAAACAAATATAAGTTTGAATACAATATTGTACAACTTTATTCTGTGAGAACGGCTATTCCCTCTAATTGGAAAACTAATATCCCTAAATGTTCAGAGGCAAACCTAAAAGTTCAAGAGGAAATGATTAAAAATGTAATGAAGGTAACGAGGATATATCGGTATATTCAAAATATAAGTGTTCAACAGGTTTTTTATTCCCCCTAAATCAACATATAAATGGAATTCTCTGTCAAATATCCCAAACATAGACTGGGCTGAAATTGTCTTAGTTGCTATTAAGTCATGTTTATCTACACGGATCCGTTATTTTAAGTTTAAGATAATACATCGTATAGTTGGTGTTAATAAGTATCTTAAATTATTATATATTTCGAAATCAGACTTATGTTCATTTTTTTAAAACTCCGTGGAATCTATAGAACATTTATTTTGGGATTGCCCAATCATTAGAAGGTTTATTGCGGATATCCAACATTTCATTTTAGAGGATAAAGCTACTTCGAATAAAATTAATGTCTTGTTTGGATTTTAATGGAAACGTTGGAGTTCAATTTAATTTTAATATTTGATATGCCAAATACTATATATTTTCCCACAAATGCAAAAGTAACGTACTATCACTAAATTCTTTTAAATGCATGTTAATGCGTTATCGTTCTTTTGAGCAATACATCTATGTTAAAAATAACAAATTTGTATCATTTGATAAAAGGTGGAAAAACATTTTGTTGCTTTTAAAAAAATATATCTGTACCACCATGTCCTGTAAAATCAGCTATAATCTTGTTGTTGATTCTATTGGTTATATTATGTATGTATATATATATATAATTATGTTTTGTTATGTTTTACAAAGTAGAAAGTAATATTGAATAAAGATGATTTTATTAAAGAAAACAAAGTAGTGATAATAATAACCAGGTGCATTAATGAATACAATTCGTTTTAAAGTATACAGGGTTTATACAACGCTAACAACATAGATGATAAGCAATTTAAAGTATAGAGACAACGTGGATATAGGATGCTATGGCAGTTCCAAAATTATTTGATGGGGGGGGGGGCAACTTTTAACAATAAGAAGCAAAAGGGTTGTTATATATTCAGCCCCCATTCCCCTCTCCCACCCCCACACTAACCGAATTCATTGTGAGCAAATATATTGTAAGGAAAATCCAACCCAAATAGACAACTAATCTAAAAGAAAGCAGAAAAATAAGAGAAGCAAACTGTTGAAAGTTTCAATTAGATCAGATTAAATATAAGAAAGTTATGATTTTAAAAGAGTTGTAATCACGATACGTATGCCTTTGGGCACTTCAAAATGGGCTGAAGCGGTAATGTCCATTGTCAATGTGATGTAGTGCCGGACGGCTTATGCCGAAAGGGTGGATAGCGTCGCGTTGACTTGAACGCGACCATTCGTCCAAAGCCCCCCCCCCCCCCGGTTTGCGTCTTTTTTTCGTAACATAGCCATCCTGTCGCTGCATTTGGCTCAATATGACCTATACGTCATGCACTAGTCAACAATATTCATGATACGCACGCACACAGAATTTCATACAAAAATTACAAATGCAAAGCTAAGTTTACTTTAAATAAGTGACATTGCGACAAAATCGGGAGGCTTACCATAAACGAAAGACTACCCAGGTCGTAACTTGTCCATAATCATTGCGAAATACTGGTTAATTTAGTCCAGAATCTGGCCGATTTAATTTTGAATTTGATCTCTACCTCACGGTACCAACGCAAATATTCATATATTCAAATATTAATATGCATTCTAGGATGGCTATATTAAGGGGAAAAGACACCCCCGGTTTGGCGGAAAGGGTGCTTTGACTAGTCTTCCACATTAGTCATTTATAATAGAATTTAAGGAATAGAAATTTAACTCGTTTAGATTCAAATAAGCAAAATAGAATTAAGAATTAAATAAAACTAGTTTTTACGTAGTCTTGCAGATCACGCGTTTAAAAGAATTAAATCAATAAATAATTAAGAAACACAATCATATAATTTTCTTTGATATTTAAAAATGTCAAATAAATGTGTTTACCTAGTCGTGCATATCAGTCTTTTATTTATTAAAAATAATAAAAAATAATATCCATTTCTTTCTCTGTAGGGAATTCAAAAAGCCTACACCCCCCCCCCCCCCCACCCCCCGCCCGTTTATCCCGAAAGGGTGCATTAAGGCGGTAGGCCTACTCCGTTATTTATTTGTTATTTCATTTGTAAAGATTATTATGCATGACTAGTTTACATCAAGAAATGAATTATGCACATAGAAAGAAATGGATATTATTTGTATTTGACATTTTTGAATATTTATTGAATTAATTAATTGATTCAACCTCTTTTAACGCCTGATCTGCAAAACAACGTAAAACTAGTTTTATTTAATTTTTAATCTGTTTCTATTTTGATTATTTGAATTTAAACGACTTAAATTTTTAATCCTTAAATTCTATTATAAACGACTGATGTGAAAGACTAGTCAACGCACCCTTTTCGGCCAAACCAGGGGGGCTTTGGACGAATGGTCGCGTTCCAGTCAACGCGACACTCCTAGTGTCATTATGAGTTTGAAGTAGGGGTGGGGGGGGGGGCTAGCTTTGGACGAATGGTTGCGTTCAAGTCGACGTGCCGGACTACTTTCCCATCTGTTCCAACATATAAAGTGACTAAAATTTAGATTGTTCTAAAATTCATTGCTCTGGAGGGTCTTTTCTTTGTAGAGCACCTATAACATTATGATATCTATTATATATTATGAGTAGTGCACAAAGGGAGAAGGAACTTACGAGAAAAACAGAAATTAATGATATTTGTGTACACGGCAAATGGGAGTGTTATCCACGTTCTACGTCACAATCCACTGACCAAACTACCAATTTGAGATCTGCATAGACTTAGTGATCTCTTATTTCAAACATTCACAACTTCCTTACTATTAGTCCGATTCATTTCAAACTTCTGCCATTCTGTTTCTCTTATGTTTCTGCTTTCATTCAAATCAACTTAGTGCAATGGTTGTATTGCCCTTTATAGCGTAACTTACTATCTCTTGAATAATCAGCTCCCTAACCTTTGGCAGGCAGGTTAAAACATGTGCGAGGCTGCTCACCGATGTCACATGCTCAGTCTCAAAAATACGGATCGACGTGAGGTGCTTCAGATTAAACCCGATGTTGGCAGGAATGGGGAGTACTAGGTGACTAAGAAGGGACGAAGCATTCACCTGATCCCATAGTTTCCCAAAAACATCAGGCGTAGGGGCAAGTTCTGATAGATATCCAAATAACTAAAAGGAGATTCCATGCAGATGGATAATGACACTGATATTATATTCCTCAGTTTCTTCACTGCATATTGCATTATAGTGATTTGCAATGGCTAAACTCCATCCTCATACCTAAATGTTTCCTGTCAATCAACCATACTTTAATACAGAAACAAACTACAGGTACACGATGGAAACATGTATTGGACGACATTGACTGTTGAATAATTTTACAGATGACAGAATGGCAACAAAAGATGCCACACGAGAGGATTTACTTTGGTCTCAACCTTCCACTTAAAATAATATTGATACTAATAATAATATTCTAGGTTTAGATGTCTTTGAGCGCTTTACAGAAATATCATTACCCCGGTCATCGGATTCAGGCTATTGCCGTGCACAACAAAATGCACATCCTCCACTCCCTAAGGAATATTTCAGCCCGGCACCATTTTACAGATGCTCACAATACTGCGAAAACTACAATGACTTTTGGATCCTGCTATGTGTATTATAACTATACCAAGACAATGGTGAATGGATGATACGAATGTTATTAACATCAGGCAAATTCCTACAATACCATATCAAGTCTCACACCGTAGTATATGACCCCATTCTAACTCACTTCCTGGACCGATCTACGCTATACCCACCCACGCTAGATCGGTATAACGGTGAGTGAGAACGCACAGCCGCGCTAGGAAGCGATCTTCCGGACCGACCAAGAAGATCTTCGCGATGTGATCTTCTGGATCGGTTAGCTTCCTAGGCCGCTCCATACCGATCTAGCGTGCCAAAAAGCGTACTTCAACTGGAAGTGAGTGTGTTTTGGCGGGAGAGTAATGAAAGAGAGAAAGAGATTACAGTACAAAAATAAAAACAGGGAATAATATTTAAAAAAAGGTCAAGCATAAGAAAGGGAAAAATAATAATAAAAGATAAATAGTAATTTTTTGATGGAAACAAACCACGACTTACAGGCCGCCGTACAGAGTAAGAAATAAAGGTACCGATTTGCACCCTTAGGGGTTTGTTTGTTTGTTTGTTTGTTTTATTTCCGAAAATCATCATAAAAAAACAATAACACAATATAACAAAATCAAAGACTTATATAACAATGATAGAATGATAAAACGGTTGGATAGTCCATTTCAGAGCCATTAACCTAATGGCTCTGTTCTTCCATGGAGTCCAATATATATATAATGATACTATAATAAGTAATGATATAACAAAATAGTAAGTCGTAATTAAAAAAAAAAAAAAACACAAAAACATTGTACTTGTACTTAACTTAACTAAATCAAATTAAATTAAATTAAACAAAAAACACTAACAAAAAGCATTAAAATCTATTCAAATATCCCCTACCATCCCTAATGTAACAAAATACGACCCCACCCTTATCACCCACCCTGCTAACAATTAACTTAATTAGTTTTACAATATTCTACACATTATCTAATTTAGTCTGTTTATTAAATTGATTATTTTCATGGCAAAAGCCAATGGGATTGCGAAATTTAAATATCAAAATAATTGAAGTATTTTTGAACATGTTTATTAAACAAATTTAGTGTGCCTAGCTGACGGAGCTTAGTAGGTAGTTCATTGTATAACACGGATCCACGATATAAGAATGTACGTTTACACTGATTGGTTCTTGGTTTCGGAAGCATTAAATTGTCATTATATCTTAGCCCGTAACACTTTTCGTTAAATACAAATTTATCAGTGATATATTTAGGTGCTAGCTCATGAAATGTTTTAAACAGTAACGAACACATATGTCTCCGACGTCGAGATTTTAGGGTTTCCCAATCCAAGGTATCGTGAATCTGCTGAATAGATATATGTTCACAATAGCAGCACCCTATAGTGGGGTGCACATTTGCACCCAAAACTAGAGGGAGCATACGTGCACCCCAGGCGCGGATCCAGGATTTCTTGGGGGGGGGGGGCCCAAATTTGAATCATGCGAGCCAAATATTGGTACGTAATGGTGGCCAGCATTGGCGTAATGAGCAAAAAAAGTGGGTGGGGGGAGGCTTAAGTATTTACGATCAGATAGAGCGTAGTGTAAATTGGCGTGGGGTGAAGCAGGGGGTATGGGCACATTATGGTCAAATTAGCATTTTTTGATACCTTATTCATTCATGGCACTGGCTGGTTTGGCGTGGCGTCCAGAGGACTGAGTCCCCAGAAGCTCAGGGGTTTCAGGCATTTAATTACGGTCAGATGAAGCCCCTGGTGTGGTCGAGGGGGTGAAGCCCCCGGAAGCTCAGGGGTTTTAGGCATTTAATTAAGGTCTGATGTGCATATTTTGATAGCTTATTACGGTGACACTGGCACGACACTTATTGGCGTGAGGTCCAGGGGGCGGAGCCTCAAGAAGCTCAGGAGTTTTAGGACTTTTTTTATTTGTAATGGTCGGATAAGCAATCAGGGGCCGCCTTAGGGCCCCTGGTGGGGTCGAGGTGGCGGAGCCACGGAAGCTCTGGGGTTTTAGGCATTGAATTACGGTCAGATGAACATATTTTCATATCTTATTTGTGACACTGGCAGGTCACTAGTTGGCGTGGGGTCCAGGGGGCGGAACCCTCACAAGCTCAGGGGTTTTAGGCAATAAATTACGGTCAGATGAGCATCTAGGGGTCCGCCGTAGCGCCCTAGGTGGGGTCAAGGGGGCAGAGCCATCATAAGTTCAGGGGTTTTAGGCATTTAATCACGGTCAGATGAGCATATTTTGATGCTCGAGGCCCCCGAGCCACACCGTTCCGCGGGCCCTGACATGTAGGCCTCTAAACTAACGATTAGCATATTTCTTGCCTGACTGTAAATTTAGGAATTTGTCATTTTCCAACAAACGATAAAAAAGGATAATTTACTAAAAATAGAGGGAAATTGGGTAATTTCAGCAACATTTGTAAATCACCGGTATTTAGCGGTATTTGAGGGTGGGGGCAACTGCCCCCCCCCCCCCCCTCCCCCGATTAAAAACTTGGTGGCGGGAAAATTGCAACTGATATCCCCCTTCTTTTTTTTCTTTCTCTTATTTTCCTTCCCTTTATCTCCTCGTTTCCTGTTTTCTTTCACTTTCCTTCCTTCTCTTCTATTTTGAGTAGGCAAGGCCCTTTTGCCCCTCCCCCCCCCCCCCCCCGATCGTCTTCTTGTTCCCCTTTTCTTTTCTTCTTCCTCTTCTTTCTTTCCCTTTCTCTCCTTATTCCCTTCTTTCCTTCTTTCTCTCTCTCTCTCTCTCTCTTATTTGCGGAGGGAGGGGGGGGGGGGCAAGACCCGCTCGCCCCACTGGATCCGCGCCTGGTGCACCCTTAGGAGTGCAGACATTTGCTACAAAAGCAGGGCTTTTACTACACCGAAAGCTTCAGTCTCTGATATCGTAGGAAACCATGCTGTTATTACAACTGGCTCCTCTGACCGCCTCTATACATAGACTCAAGTACGTCCTATGGGGTACTGTGCGGAAGGAATGGTTCGGTTCGGCCGGACCAAGATGAATGAGGGTGCATTTATGCTTAATTTTGAAGGCAGAATGAGCGATTTGAAACGTAAACGCTCATCGTAAACGCAGTTCCACGTATACTGTTTATGTTCCCTTTTCCAGGCGAATTCGGGCTCTGTATCTGGATTCGCATGCTTCGTTGACCCCGGGATCGGAGGGCAGGTCAAGTTTATGCGCGCTTTTCAAATATGCTTTGTAGGCACTGCATAGGCAGGAGGTGAAAGAAAGGAGTCGAAACTCTTGTAATTTATTCAAACGCATTCGTGAGTTCTAAAGCGTAACAATGGGATGTGTAACATTCCACTTGGCTTTGAAGTTCCATGCTCCGAGCCGCGCTTCCACTGCGAAGAATTTTGCAGGTCAGGCACCAGTTTCAGATTTATTACAAAATATTAAATTACCGGCAAAATTTAGGTGAAAATTGTAAACTTTATATTTTGGGATTGTACTGGGAAAAGTGCATCAAACAATTTTTCAAATTAAGGACTCCACCTTTTTTATAATTTGTGTGCCAATATTTTAGGTTAATGCGCTAATTTGTGCATGTTTTAATTTCCCGTTATTTAATCCATGATTTACAATCGTCGATAACTTTAAGTTTGCTAATGCGTGTTTTCGCGTCTTTTTTGTATTTTTGCAGTTGGAAAAAGGGATGAAATTACACAAGTTTGTCTTCGCTTGTCCTACTCTTTACACATTCAACAATGGATGAGAAATCATTGAAAGGGACAGCAAACAGTTGCTTTGATACATTTTCTGATGTAGGAATTCTAAATCCTGACATTTCATGCGCTCTTTATCTCACCACCTGGTCAATTAACAGTTGTAGATTAGCGCATAACTTTTCGGCGGCTTTGAGCATGGGGTCAAAGGAGAGCGGCTTGATTCCAGTCCTTTTCTATCACGTCCCTGGTATAATCAAGGAGATACACAGCAGATTACGATACAACGGGTTATGCCTTCCCCGTGTTAGGCATATAGCTAAATTATATGCTTTGTAGACAGAAATATGTACTTTGAATTACGATAGTTTGCCTATTTAGATCCTAAATTAATGTTTAATCCGAGAAAGACTTGTCGTCAACATGATTTGTTGTGCAGCCATCTGAATTTTGAGTCAATTAATATTCATTTTGTTTACCGAACGTCCAAAAGCTACGTACATGTACGAGTGTGTGTGTGTGTAATTGGGTTTTTACAGACGTGTATCAATCAGATATGATTATTTACGTCTGGGACCGACCTTTAACGTCGCCATCCGGAATACGTGACTCAGTTTCGAACCTGCGTCCTCGGCTGAATCAGTTTGTTAGCTGGATTACAGGCGCACGCCACAACGAGTCAGCCCGGCTTCACCCGGTGATATTTAAATATTCATAAACCCAATATCAAACATGTGATCTGATTGGCCATTGGCTTTGTTTCGGTACGTTGACCCGGTAATGTATCGGCCGGGTCATGTCATAGAATACAATTTGAATACGTGAATCACTGGTTCTGAGACAAAAATTGTATAACTCGTATAAATCAAGCCAGCAAATTTCGCTATTGCAATTACTTGATTAATATCTAAAGAATTTTGAGTAAGAAATATACAAATTTCTTATGTCTGATTTATGGATCAGACATTAGATTAACAAAAACGGAGGAGAAAGTTTTTATACCAAAAGTGGTACAAAATCGGCTCGATATCCCGCAATGATTACATGATGGAATTTAAAAAAAAAAAAAAATGAAGATGGAATGCAAGGACAAAAATCAATAAAAACAGAGGAACTACGACAAAGGGCAGAAATAAGATTAAGAAGTTATAGCAGAAGGAATTCAAGAAATGGATGGTAGACGAATCAAAGATAAAGATATACATAAATAAAGGATGATAGAAGAGGTGAAAGGAGGGAAAATGGGAGGAATGTGACGAGAGGATAAAAGAAAGATTGAAAAGTAGATTGGAAAGAGATCACAGCCAATTAGACTTTGATTTGTTTTGCTTTGCCTCACTATGTATTTATCTATTTATAAACTTAAGGCAAAGACAGAAAAAAATCATTATTGGGGTTTCGGGTAGGTTTTTTTTTGGTACAGTTTTTAAGGCAAAATTTTGCAACAACTCAGCCGGCTGCTGAATAAGGGGGGGGGGGGGGGGGGGGGGTCATCCTTCAGCACAAACGATAAATTTTTACATTGAAATTTTTTGAGGGGGAGGGTTAACCCCCAAACCCACCCCCTACCCCATCCCCGTCTGCGTACGCGCCTGCCTATAAGGATGCACATTTACGCCGCTTTTCATAAACTGCACCCCAAAAGGAGCAGATCAGCACCCTATGCCAAATACGCCTAGGTGGGTGCAAATGTCCACTCCAATTGCACCTTTATACATTTTGATTACGCGCAAAAATGACCCGGGCTATCATTAGCAAAATGTGCCGTTCCTGTTGCTATGGAATAACATTTCTCATCAGGGCAAAAATTACGATGAGTGTGAACAGAAACGAACCGTACCTCTGGATCGGTTATGATCGGTCTATCGTAGCTCGGTCCAGGAATGAGATTGCGAACGGGTTGTATGATGAGTTCCCTGAGGTTCGGAAGGTACATCATGATTTGCACGTAGTCATCTGCAGGTGGATGTAGACCAGTGGAGAAGCTATTGACAGAGTACAGTGGCTCCATTTGATGCGAGAAGGTCTGTAGAACACCCATAAACACCACAATATGTGTGAGGTGGATACAGGTACGCAGGCTGTTCCATAGCCTCGCAAATAAGTCTGGAGAGCAGTTCGTTTCATAGATGTCAATGGTTGTGATCTATAACACATAACCATGGTAACAGTGAAAAGGATATTCATAAGTTTCCTTGAGCACGTAAAGTAAAATGATATCCAGACTAAATTTGTCTAATAGTTAGAAACGTTTTTTTTTAAGAATTTCTATGAACTGCTTGAAGCAGTAAAAATACAGTGTAATTTCTTCAACAAAAAGGCAGTTGTTATCTAAGGTTAAAGTATCATTAATAATAATAATAAAAACGTTACTTATAAAGCACTTACCACCAAAGTCTCATTGTGTCGACTGAATATAAATATGCCCCCTCCCCCGTCCCCCCTGTTATTTTTCTTACAGATATCAAATAGTTACAATTTAATGACACTGTCGAGCACGACATTATTCGTAGAAATAAAACTTCCTTTTAACTTGTTTTTAAAATGTTTTACACTTGTTATGAGAGCGTTTAAATATCGATACTACCACACACTAATCATAGGGGTATGGAATAGTTTTCTTAGACATTATAATATTTGATGAGGTTTTTATAATAGTAAGGTATATATGTCGTTCAATTTAGAGAAGTGGACAACGCAGGCCATGCTAGACTATGACAAACTTTTGATTGGCACCCATTCTTGTCTTTACCTTCACCCCCACCATCTCTCTCTCCCTTTATCTCCCCGTCTCCTTCCTTTTTTCCCTCTCCTCCCATTCCACCATATTTGCGTCTCTATCCTTCCCCCTTTCCCCCTCTCTATGCTATTACCTTCTTCTTAACAGAGCCTGGTAGTTTCTCAAATCCAACCACGGTTAATGCTGTAACTTGTTGTAGTTTAAGTTTTCCTTCTTTAAAAAAACGTGTCAAATATGTTTCAGAATCCTCCGCACAACTTCCTGCCTCGCTGATAAAATCTAAGATGATGGGATAGAGGTAATCCATTCTAAAGAAATTAACCCTGGAACCTTGATCAATGACAAATGACAAAATCTCTCGGCACGCCAAAACCGATGTCCCTGATGCAAACTGGAACATCTCTTTCAGGATATAGACTGCTTCTAAAGAGCCAATGCTGCTGACACTTCCGTCATCGAAGCACTTTGCAAAAAATCTTCCTGCTAAATATTCCTGCGCTAACTTGTGGAAGAATTCAATGTAGACGATGATGTCACTCTCCCTATTCATGTACTTTGTTAACAGACCAAGTGAGTAGCTGATGTATACTTTATCATCATGAACTTTACTAAAATCGTCCTCACTTAACATCAATGGATTCAGATCCTTAATGTTCCTCAATTTCGTAAAGGCAACTTGCCCAACTGAGACAAGGGTGCTGTTGAGCAGATCTTGCTTGATCTCTCTATCTCGCTCGTTCTTTCTATTCAGGTGTGTCCTCAAGAACTCCATGATATCATCAAACAATTTTGTTCGGGTGAAGTTTCCATGAATATAGCCTTCGTTCCACAAATAACACACCATAGTGCAAAACAGGGGCGTGACGATCATTTCTTTGGTAACGATGTCTTCTTCCAAATGTTTCTTCAGTTCT
This sequence comes from Strongylocentrotus droebachiensis, assembly GCA_035222895.1. Lineage (NCBI taxonomy): Eukaryota > Metazoa > Echinodermata > Echinoidea > Camarodonta > Strongylocentrotidae > Strongylocentrotus > Strongylocentrotus droebachiensis. The sequence goes on from JAVYIG010007300.1 coordinate 15,229, forward strand.
ATTCCTTTTCTTTCGTTGGAAAGAAAGAATTTATCGATGAAATCTTCGGCGTGCTGTTGAGAATATCCTTCTATTACCATCTTGGAGTAGTATAAATTCCTGAAGTCTTGTTTCCTTACGGGGCGAGACGTTACCAAGACCCGACAGCGCCTACATCTCTCCTGACACAATATATCAATGACATCACGGTCATCACCTATGTTAACGCTACAATTTAGCTCTCCACTAAATTCATCATAACCGTCGAAGAGCATGACAATATCCTTCTCATTGGAATTGATATAATCGTCGAGCTGTTTTTGATACTTCTTGTATTTCTTCCCCAGCAACGGAATAATGGCTTCGGTTATTCCTGTATTGGCATTCATGTTTCTCATCTTGAAGACAAAGAGCAATTTCACATTCTTCAAAGGGGAGTCTTCTTTTTTATTGGCCCAATCAAAAGCCATTTTCGCTACAGCTGTAGTTTTTCCCCGGCCAGCCTCCCCAAACAACACAATTCGTTCTGGTAACGATCCACTAACTTTAGTCTGGAATATATCGTTGACTGATCTATTTAAAGGTAACTTCTGTACGGGTCTGTCCGCATTATTCTTGTCTTCTTTGTAGAGGCTGACGGTCGTGTAGTGCTTCTCTAGGTCCACGTCATCGTATGAATCCCACGGCTTGATGTGAATTTTAAAGAGATGTTTCTCATAGTGTCTCCGTAATGTTTCCTGACACTCTTCAAGGCTGAAGGTTTCAGCTATGTATTCTGGAATAAGTACACACAATTAATGATAAATATTACATTTTTAATTGCAACTGCATCGCTATTATCCTAAGTGTATTTAATTTCCTTTTCCACACGAAACATTCATATTATTTCGATGTTAATGGTCGTAGACATGTATCAAGTTGACTTCAACATAATATGCTCTTTTCATCAGTTATTACCAATTGGTATGTCTCTATTTTCAATCAAGTAGTTGATTGCCACGACCTTTTTAAAATATGTTGCATATCTTTATCTCACACTCTTAAGATGTCCAAACATGTACAATTTTGATAACTTTTAGCTGCCTTATTGTTTCCGTTCATTGGTAATGAAGGGAAAGCTCGTTTAAACTCCAATAAGTTGTGTATGTTTGTTGTTGTTTTTATTACATGACTACTGGTATTTCTCTTCTTTGTCTATTTAAAAAAATATGTTTCGTGTGTTTGTTTTTTTCTTCCCCCAAATCTAGTATTCGATTGTTTTCTGCTAGATTTTTGTTTAAAGATGATGAATAAATGGGCTGTAGGCTCTGGTTACTGTTGTTGTTATTTCAAATAATTTTGTAATGTATTAGTTTAGATTATCCATTAATTTATTTTAATTATTATACTATTACGTAGTTCTGTGATAAGTTTATATTGTTTTGTATTAAATGTTATGTTATTTTGAATATGCACCTGTTTAATGTAGGGGTTTCTTGAAAAGCAGTCCATTAAATTAGTTTAAGCTTAAATTAATGTAACCACCCTACCGAAATAAAACTTAATAAATAAATTGATAAAAAATAAAAAATAACTTCTTCAGGATTATTGAAAGGAGGGAAGGGCATTATTTTGGATATCTTAAAATATCCCGATGGTATATACTAAAGGGGATGAACCCTATATATAGGTCTACCTGTCTCACAGTTGCTGCCTCCATAGCCAGTTTTGCATGTACATGAGTACGCCACGTGGAGCTCATGACAAGTGCCTCCATTTTGACAGGGTGACGATACACATCTTCTCGGTTCTGTGAGAAAAACAAGAAGAAATAAAATAGAAAAAAGAAAAACCCGCCAACAAAAATATGTAGCAAAATATTCCTGATTTGGTCAAATATCTAAACTGAAGGACGGTTGTTGCCATAGCCATCGCATAGTGTCTCCTTAATATGTCTAGACACTCGACATGGCTCATGGTTTCTGCTTTGTATTCTGGAATAAGTACACACAAAATAATGATAAATATGATGAACCCTACATACATGTATAGGCCTACCTATCTCACAGTTGCTGCCTTCATAACCAGTTTTGCATGTACATGAGTAGGCCCCTTGATGCTCATGACAAGTACCTCCATTTTGACAGGGCGACGATGCACATTTTCTCGGTTCTATGAGTAGAAAAAAGAAAAACACGCTAACAAAAATGTGTAGCAAAATATTCCTGATATGGTCAAATATTTAAACTGAAGGACAGTTGTTGTCATAGCCATCGCATACTGTCTCCTTTATATGTCTAGACACTCGACATGGCTAATGGTTTCTGCTTTGTATTCTGGAATAAGCACACACAAAATAATGATAGATACGATGAGCCCTACATACATGTATAAGCCTACCTATCTCACAGTTGCTGCCTTCATAACCAGTTTTGCATGTACATGAGTACGCCCCGTGACGCTCATGACAAGTGCCTCCATTTTGACAGGGCGACGAAGCACATTTCCCTGTGAGAAGAAAAAGAGAAACAAAGATACGTAGCAAAATATTCCCAATTTGTTCAAATATCTAAACTGAAGGACGGTCATTAAACTAGATAGTTGCCCTAGCAATACAGCAAAGCTTTAAACAATCCCCACTCCACTCGCATGAACGGGGAGCATTTCAGCCAGTTGCCCTTTTACAGGCGCGCACATGCTACTCCAATGCAGAGAGAGTTACACACGTACATAATTATGTGATCCAATCATATGCACTCATCCTACCGGGTACCATTTTAACACCTCGGTGGAGAGGAGCAAAGATAAATCCTTCTCAAGGACGTAATATGTGCTTTACCAGGCATCGAACCCTTGAGACAAGATTAAGGCACCTTGCTTAATCAAAGCAAGAGGAATTGTAGTATTATACTGATATCAGCTTACCAGGGATTAGATTATTGCAAGCCGCCACAATAGCCAAAAGAGCTACAACCAAACAGCTAAGACCTGCAACAAAAATAAAAAACGTACAAATGAATAAATCACATACAAATTAATCAGTCACAGAAAAAAGCAGGAAACATTAAAAATGTGTTTTTTGTTTTTTTCTGTGTGGGGGGGGGGGGGCGGGGGAGGGGGCAGGTATGAATACAAATTTGATATAATCAATGCTGGTTTCTCGACTTGGGACTGATTACATTACACATATGTTTCTTTGTTTTCATTTTTTAAACTTGCAATTTTTTATTTATTACCTATTTTTTAATGATAACTATTGAACACATAAAACCAAAACAAACTTGAAATCATAGAAATTAAATATCGGGAGAAAATCTCACCTGCTACAAATTTCCATTTGTTCCGGGCACTCGTACCAGTCCCAGTCTGCCCCTGTCTCTTTGCTGGTCCAGGCTCTTGTCTACGTCCAGACTGAATCACGGCCTTTTGTGTTTTGATGGCTGCATATCAAGACCAATGAATATGTAGTATCCATTATGAATATGCCTTATTGATCAATATGGCTTACAATCCATGAGGTAACTGTATACTGAAGTTTATATTCATAAAACATCGAAACAACAATTCAATATGAAAAATGTTTACCATCATAATTTTCAGCACCATTGTCGTCATCATCATGTGTTAGTGAAGTTAATGAATGGATGATAAGAAACAAAGTACTCATGCATGAACAAAAACTAATACAAAAAGTTGAGCAAAATAGGTATTCTGTTTTGATTACTAATATGTAAATGTTTATTTATGTTAATGTTTATGTATGTATCGTCATCGCCAGCATCATAATTGTCATTAAGATATCATTCACATTTTTATTACAATTTATTGATATCAATAACAATTTTTAGAAATACAAAAAGTTGAGCCATATTATTATTGTAATAATTTTGCAAAAAGAGTTGAATAAGTAATGCATATTAAGTATAATTCAAGCATTAAATCAAATAGCATGAAAATCTTTATCCCATTGTCAATCACCTCACTACCGAATTGTCATCGAAATGTGTATTATGTTGGCAGAGAAAGTGGTGACTAAAAGTTTTCGCCTTTACTGGAAGACCGATATTTTGAGAGATAGTTACAGACGCACCTTCTTCAAAAAAGTTGACAAGGTCCTTCTTCTCTTTAATTTTGAAAATATCGATGAGTTCTTGAGCTCCTTCCACCCTCCGACCGTGAGTGGCGACAAACTTCTGTAGAAGATGCTCGTATTTCCCCTGCGGACACTGTTTGTGAATTGCCAGCTCCTCCGCTGCGCTGGCGGCGACGAAATCGAAGCCCAGGTCGACGGCAAAATCGCTGACTGGATAAAGTCTTATATTAAAGGAATAGTTGAGTGTTGGTAATTTCCAAAGTGCCCCTCCAAAACAGATTTGGTTTATTTCAGTACCATATGAAAGATCATCGAAAAAAACATGGGAGATGATAATAATTCCAAATCAAATGCTCTAATTGTTGTGCAATTTGCTTTCAAAACATTATATAAAAGTGTTTGACGTCCGGACATCACTTTTGACTTTCGACGGTTTATTTTTTGAATTTAGGTGTTTAGCTCCCTCTATGTCATTGGTAGAGGTTTGAGTTCGTACAGCAGCTAGCAGGCGGGTATCCGGCCGCGCGCTAGTACAGTTAGTACCAGTTAGTACAGCCTACAGCTGATCAATTCCAATGCAATACGCTTCACGTATAACACACACAACTCAGATCAGATTATCACCGGCGCCGATCGAACGCTAGACAAGCTTTGATTGAAATACGACAACACGAGATCGAGATTGGAAAAGGAGGATGATGAGGTCACGGACGATGGCCGACTCGGACTCAGCTAGTGCTAAGCCTAAGCTACAGGACACGGCTAAGGCTACGCTAAATCGGAATAAGACTAAGGCGGTAAGAGGAAGAGAGAAACAAGCAATGGCAGCTCGACCACCCGGCCCGGAGGAGGCGCGGGAGTGGCTGTGAACAAGGCCAGGGACGCGAGCTGCAGCTGCAGGCGGTTTTCTCGTTGCCGAGTCTAGACTAGAGGATGCAATAGGCCCTATATGGCTATGCCAGCTCATTGAGAGGTAAGTTGAAATGATATACGCCCCACTGCACTGGGTAGGCCTACCGTTTTAATTTGATCTAGTCTAGAGAATAGATGCATGGAATCGGCAAATTACGTTTTGTTATATCTTGCCTTGCCTTGGTCTTGGATTTTTAATTCAGATTTCATGAATCATGATATTGATAGTCTAGTCTATATAAATTACTACAGTAACATTAGCCTGCTATTGCTAATACTAGTTGGTAATACCTACCTGTACCAACTACCCCTTTGAAGACCAACTTTTAGCTGAAATTGAAAAGGGTGATCCTTCCCATATGTGGAAAATAAATAAATACAAAAATAAAAACATGACTAATAATAAGCCTACTACTACTAGGGTGTTACGTGTCTGATCGCGCACTCAGTTTTGTGCGCTAAAATCCTTCCCATATAGATTGCACACATCCCTATTCAGTCCATGTGCATTGCAAAATTGGTCAATGATGTTTTTATTACCAAAATGAGATTCAAACCAATACTGCTCGTGATCATGAAGGTGACTAATACTCAAGAAGTGAGGTGTGACAGGTGTCATATGAAAGAGCAGGTTTTTCTCCATATTCCCTAAAGTAAAGGAGCTCACCCCAAAAATTCTAAGAATATCTTGATCAAAACAGCGATTTAAACATTGTTTCCATGGTAACTCAGAGATTTACCAATTTCACTAAGTGAGCCTCCAAGTTTTTTCTAGTCCCAAGGGATCATGAACAATTACAGTTTGAAAATACCCTTACTCCACGCTTTGCATATCGTGCTGTGCAGCTTTTGGATTCCACTGGCTCAACGAGCTATGGCTGCGGCACGTGGCTTGAAATATTCATGGCCAGATCGATTGCCCAATCATTAGAAAATTTAATTGCTTTAATCTGGAATATCAAATGAAGGGAACACTTTGTCCTTTATGAAGGGAAATAATGATTTAACCGATTTACTAATTCTTACGAGATGCAAGCTACATGTAAGCTTACTTTAAAGGTAATACAAAGTTTTGGTATGGGGTCATGAATTTGGTTCAAATGAACATATTGGAAGCATATGCCATCCTACAATATTCAGTGAACGTTGTCGCGGTTGAAATCAAGTCTAAAGTGATGAAATTGTAAATAATAATCTCTTTATGTGGTATAACTCTCTCTCAAGGTCAATATATTAATTAAGCTATACAACGAGCTACAATTGACCGATTGGCTATTACCGTTTTGAAATTATATATCACAACTACATACATGTATTCCGAGATTTTTATGGTAGCAGCTACCGTTGTACAACCGTAGGCGCTAGCTATTTGAAATTTATCAAAATTTACTGAGAGCACCGGTAAATTTTTATATTCAATTTTTTTCGAAAGCAGAAGTGTTTTAGGAGCTACATTTTCTAGTGCTTATAATATCTCCACAGGGATATCCAAATATTTCAAAATTGTAAAGAATCACTATCCACCCAATTTTTAAAATTTCCAAAAACTTTGTAATACCTTTAATGTCCCTCGTTACGACTGCAACTTTCTTTGTAATGATGACGTGCAGGGCTAGTCAACCGGGTAAACATCCTGCTCTTTTTAAAAGTCGACAAGGTTATACTATACCTTGCTTGAGATGTGACTGTCTCATCTATATTTATCTCTACCAAAGAGTGTCTCGACTTCACATACATGACAGAGAACCAATGCATCAGTTATTAGTCATGCAAATTCCAAATCTGGCTAGCTGTGATAATTATTAGAGAATGCAATCTTCAAAATTATTTCTTTTGGTGATTTAAAATCTGAATGTTTTTTACTTTGTGAATGACTTTCATTTCTTCACTTTTTACAGATATGAAGAACAGACAACACAATCCATCCCCAGCGAAGAAATTCCAAGCAGCAGTAGGGGAATTAGCAGGTGAATAGTACAAGTCACCTTTGACCGCAAATTCATGGAGAACTTGGCCTACTCTGCTGATTTGCTCGCTTCAGGTAGGAATCTGTATACATGTATGAAAGGCTCTGTAAATTGAGAGGAATTTAATGAGAATGCGTTCATTACGTACATGTTTGCAAGATTGAGCCCTTTTTCTGTTATGACCTATAAAATTGGGACATATCAGCAAGTCAAGATAATGCATCTCATTTGCTCATGTGTATGACATGGGATTTTCAATATTGATTTTGTGGTATGAAAATAATTGAAATGCTCTATCATTTATATCAGTTTTTATTTTGTTTTCATAATTCCTTAGGCACACCAGCATGCTCGAGTGTTTCCACAACCATATACTGATGTATGCTTCCAAGCGGTCATCGACTACATGGCACACAAGGACAGGCCCGACCAGACTGATGAACAAGGCAATACAAAGTGAGTGGAAATTAGAAAGAAAGAAAAAAAGATTTTTTGTTTTCCTTGTGTAGTTGGACAAGGCAATCCGAATTGGCAGTTCTTTCCCATGAAATTTATCAATTTTGGGGAAATTAGTAAATATCTAATTGTCCTTCCTGGGAACGCCCCTTTTAAATCGCCAAAATATGACGTCATCTAAAGAACTTGTCCCTGTACACGACGCACATCTCAATTATGTAGATTACGGACTGTAAGCTGATGGTTTGTCAATCACGCTGCTGATTTTGGACCCTAAATGTGGGCTTGGATTCAGTGTAATAATATACTTATTAGAACACAGTGACGTACAGTAGTTTGAAAGATCATTATTGACCCAACATATCAAATTGATAAATTAAGAGATATGAATCATTTCCAATTGACAAGAATGAGTGTGCATATAATGCAACTTGTTACATTTTGCATGTTCTTTTATTTTATGATACAGATATGTTGCAGTATTGTTAAAGCATGCCAACAACTACGTGGCCCGGAAGGAGAAGGTCCCCAAGACCTACCCCTATGTACAAGGACTCATCGGTGCGATACTGGAACGCAGAGAACAGGACCAAGGACCACTGTTCTCGAAGGCTGTTCTGCTCCCTGATGACCCTAGACACACAAGGCACCGGCTTGCACCATTTCCTCCACCACAAGTTGATGTGATCGTAGCCAGCTAGGAGACTAGGCCGATTAGAGAAATCCATGTTATCCTCTGTAGTGAACAATTGGGATTGTCTGACTTGAGAACTGCTTTTTTTCGAGCAGAGACTAAGGGATCCAAATGGCGTCCTTCCGTCCATCCTCCGTGACTGTACAAAAATTTGAATGAAGTCTAATGTGAAATCTTACCTGCAAAAAATCAATAAGGGTTGCTAACTTTCCAACCCTGCATCTGTTTGTAACAAAACTTGATTGGTAGATGCCCTTTATTGGCCTCCATGATATTCTGGAGTTGAAGGTCACATAAGTAGGTCAAAGGTCAAATGAGGTTCATTGTTGCATGATTGCATGCAAGACTCTTAATCGCCTCGATTTAATTTGTCCATGTGGCATGTTTTTAGGCTATCTTGAGGATTGGTTGGAACTTAACATTTTGGACTCATTTGGTTGCTAGTGATGTTGTGGTCCGGAGGTGAAAGATTGCATGGCTTAGCATTACGAGCATGTATTCTTGATATGTCAGAGACCCTTTGACAAAATACCACCAAACTTGATACTAGAGTGTCCCTGGGGATCATGGGAATGTGGTTATCTGGAGAAAAAAAATCACATAACACATGATATACATGTACCAGAAATAAATTGTTATTGTTGCTAGATTAGCCACCATGCTTGGCACTTGTATATTGTATTACAATAAGAGGTTGGCAAGTTTACAATTGGAAGAAATGTAGGAATATAAAAGACAAATTGTGACATCAGTGTATAAAAGCTCTATGTGATTTATACAATGCATAATTTGTGATAAAATCAGTGCTTGCTCACATGTAAATGGTAGATACTTCAATTTGTATCTATTTGGCAACCTATATTCATTGAAGAAGTTACGGTAGTAATTATAAAATTTACAGCCAAGAGGTCCAACCATGAGTCAACAATGTGTTTGGTTTTAGTGACTGTGCATGTAACCGAGGTGACAGTCGATCAGGAAAAAGACTATACTTCGGAACATGTCGGACATTAACATGGACAGAAGAAATATTTGTAGAATATGTTATTGTAAATAGTCTTCATTTTTTGTTTAATGCAATCAATCTGACTAAAATAATGATCCCAAGACAGCAAAACAATTGGTTTCATGCATCATTTGAATCCATGAATGTGAATCGGCTCAACGCCAAAGTATTGCGGTTCAAGGTTATACCATCAAGAAATTTGCTGCCTGTAACTACTTTGTAGTTTGAAAGGGGGTATAAAGGAATAAGGATACGGTTGGGCAGGCGAGTCTTTCTGTTGGTCTATTGTAAAAAAAACTGGGTCAAACTATTTCCAGTTTTCACACAAATTGTAATAAAACTTGGTATACTGATGGACCCGAGGGTGTGCAAGACACATTTGTTGTGTCTGTCTGATAAAGTATCTCCATGGTAACCAAACTTTGCACAAAGAATACAATTTTGATTTAATAATCTTGTGGAGCATATTCTTTCCAGGTTTTTTGCAAATTTATAGTTTTGGTATATATTGGATGAGGCATTATAATAACAGTATAAAACTCAATGCATGTGCAGTGTGTTAAATAAGTACCGGTATGTGAGCAAACTACTTCCAATAGTTTGATCGATTCATATGAAACTCAGTACACACAATGCAGATTTGTCTTTTGTGTGCGTATAGGACATGACCAGTTTTGAAAAGTCTGTGCTATTTGTTTGAAAAACCTTGACTCTAGTATGTTGGATGTTAATCACTTGAAGTGATATTCATAGTCGAGCATTAGGGAAGATGAAAGACATACATGTACCTAACTATACTTAATTTTGTGCTGAAATTGATATGATTCAGGATTTGAGATCGATATGGAGTATGTATACATATATACTCGTACACATTAAGGAAAAGAATCACTCAGACAATTTTTAAAGCATTTATATATAAAGTAAGATGTGAAACTTTAAAGATAAAACCAGTTATGGTCATGCGACTGCATTGTGAAAGGATTGTTGTGGAATCGATCAGAAAAGGTTGATCATCTAGCATATAAGTCTTGGTGTGTACTGCAAGGTTCTAGAATCATTGAAATGATAAAAAAATTGGCCCAGTCTTGGTAAAGTTACAAGCACTGTACACAGAAAGATGTATATGGGACTACGCACAAGTGCGCGACACATGCGTTATATCTATCAAGTCCAAATAGATATAATAATTTACCAAATATATCAATTAGTAGGCAGTTTCTCGGCAAAATTTGTATGATCACGTACTAGTCAAAACATTGTGTGCGGGCAAGCACTGAATCAAATGACCGGGGTAATAGTATATTTGTCAAGGGCGTAGAGACATTACTGTTATAGATACTTTTCTTTGGTAAACTTATCTACACATTGCCTATAGAGAATGTCAAGTTTTTATGAAAGACACAAGATAAGATGTATATAAATAAGCATTAACTAATAAGTAACAAGACATTGTGGTATAAAAATAAAGTATATTGCTCCTTCTTAATGAAGACGGTTAAAGTTGTCATAGCGATAGATGCTAAATAAAAATGTGCCTTTTTTAATACACATGATCTGTTTGTATGCAATGGTTGGAATCAACATCACGTTTAAATATTGCCTTCAGTACAGCAAGTATAATTTGTATTCATCTGAATAATGTTGTGTAAATTTAACTGTTAGTTATGGCCGAATAAAGCTTTCAATGTACACCATAAAAATATGTTATGTATCTTCATTTTAGCATTACTATAATTATATTAAAATCTTATGTCTTTACACATTTACAAGTTATCACGTACTGACGTAGGTCATGCAATACACAGGCACTGTAGAACACAACTTATTTACAAGAAGTTACAATCACTTTTTTTTTTAAACTTTACAAGATGTTAAATTAATTCACTACTGTTATTCATTATAGTATACTGATACAACAATTTTTTATATTTTTTTAAATTTATTTCTTTTTATTTCTCCACTTTCCCTTTAGCCATGTACCTTCATGTTGTTATATATGTTAAAGGTGTCGCTCTGGACCTATAATATATGATAAGACAAAAAATCCACCAGTTATTTCTGATTTCTATCAAATTTTTAGATTTTGTGGATTTAGTAATTCCTTTTTGAATGAAACATGGATTTAGCTTCTTTTGGAATTGAATGGATTTAGCTCCTTTTGGAATGAAACTGTAATAATGTTGTTTACTTTCTTTTCGAAAGGTTATTTTTATGTGTGATTTCACTATTATTATTTAAAAGGAAAGGTTTGCTGCTAAATTTGAATAAAATTTCAGTGACTTTATTGAGAAAATATGATTTATTTTTTATTTTTTTAGGTACAATAACATGTTTCATTCCAAAAGGAGCTAAATCCACGAAAATAAAAAATCTAAAAATTTAGTAAACATCAGAAAAGCCGAAGGGAAGATTTTTTCTTATCATATCATATAATATAATATTATTGGCAGATAATCAGGTCCATGCAGGGTGACACCTTTAACATATATAACAACATGAAGGTATACATGGCTAAAGGGAAAGTGGAGAAATAAAAAAGGCAATTTACTCAGAAGTACCCAAAGTGGATTTGGCTCCTTTTTGGAATGAAACTCTTCACATATAAAAGGAAGACAAGTAATATAAAAGGAAAAACGAAGGCCCACGTCATTTACATAGAAGGTAGGTGGACAGATAACCTAGATGTTTTTAATCTAATTTCATCTGGGAGATCATTCCACAGCTTTGTTCCTACAAACGAAATACAAAATTGCCCTTGCGTTGTCTCACATATTGGTTGATAGATAGAGTAAGCCACTTTCTTTACACTGTAGAAGTAATCAACTGGGTCATACGACGTACAATACATACACATACACTACTACTAGGTCGAGCGTACTCGCACTACATACACATACAGTATTCGCATATCGCGCTCAAAAACAATAGCGCTACCAGTACCACAGACCATGCAATTATGTGCAGGCCTCGCATACCATAATGTGTACAATATAAATCAGTCAGCGCGCTATAGACATGGTTCGGATATTGCACGCCCATATCCGATCGTCGTCTTGGCGAAAAATCACGGTGTGCTGCCGCTTGACCGAGAGGTGGCGCTATACAATTACACTGAACACGCCTCGAAAGTAAAATTTTTGATAAATAAAATCATTTGCAGTCGAACAGGTTTTTTGCATATAAATTCACTCTAATGTAATATTTCGGATTTATATCTTCAATGATGCATTCTTAGACATTTATTGTATGTTTTTTATGTTTAGATCATAGTTTCGTTCGCTAATGTGAGTATTGACCAACACTCAACTATTCCTTTAATTTGCTTGGAAAGGTCATTCACAAGGGCATCACTAAGAACTTCTTCCGCCATCACTACCTGAAGGGAAATAAAATTGATTAGGAAAGCTGATAGTAGGAAATGTATAATGATATCAAAATAAAGGGACCCCCTTCAGGCTTTGATCGGCCTACCCCTGGATCTACACCAAAATGGCCACCAACCCCTCCCTTTTGGAGATGATAATAACTATAAACTGCATTGTGTTGGGATATGACCTTTGACCCTGTAACACACGAAACACAGGTGGCAGCATCACCAAACACTAAAGATGTGTAGATTGTACTCAGACACAACTCCATACATTTGAATGAAATCCGTCAAGAAATGTGGCAATTAGAGCGCATAAAAGACATATGACCTTTGACCATATAAAAGACGGAACAATGAGGGCAGCATCGCCCAAATTGTAGATGTGTAGATTGTACCAAGATACATCTCCATACAAAATTTGAAAGAAATCCGTCATGTAATATGATCTGCAGAGCGCACACTAGACACCAATCTACGAACACTAGTGTCAGGATCACCAAACACTATAAAAGATGTGTATACTACATTTGATCAAGATACACCTCCATACAAAATTTGAAAGAAATCCTTCAAGAAATGTGGCAGTAACAGCGCACAAAAGGGATAAATGACCTTTAACCTCATAAAGGATGGAACAATGAGGGCAGCATCGACAAAAGAGAGATGTGTAGATTGTACCAAAATTGTAGATTGTAAGCAAAATTCGAAATAAATCCGTCATGAAATATGACCTGCAGAGCGCACACTAGACACCCACCAAAATATTAGCTTTTGACCCTATAAAAGACGGAACACTGGAGGCAGCATCACCAAAATATATAGGCTCGTAGTTATACCAAGATACACCTTCGTTCTAAATTTGAACAAAATCCCTTGAGAAATGTGGCCTATAGAACGCACATAAACCATTCACAAAAATATGGCCTTTTACCCAATAGAAGACGGAACAATGGGGGCTGCATCACCAAAAGTTATAGGTTTGTAGATTATACCAAGATACAGCTCCATTGCCTCCATACAAAATTTTAAAGAAATCCATCAAGGAATGATGCAATCAGACCACACACTAGAGTGCACTCAAGACATCTATCAAAATATGACCTTTGACCCTATAAAAGACGGAATACTGAAGGCAGCATCACCAAAATCTATAGGCTTGTAGATTATACCTTTGTTCAAAATTTGAACAAAAACCCCTTGAGAAATGTGGCCTAAAGAGCGCACACAATCCATCCACAAAAATATGGCCTTTCACCCTATAGAAGACAGAATACTGGGGGCAGCATCACCAAACGTTATAGGTGTGTAGATTTTACCAAGATACGCCTCCATACAAAATTCAAAAGAAATCCGTCATGGAATGTGGTAGTTATAGAGCGCACGCAAGAATATGACGCAGCGGATCCGGACGCGGCGGCGGCGGCGTAACGCTGCTGAATTCAAAGTACCCCACCGGAATACTGCCGGGGGATACAATAACGAAGAGGGAATCTGCCTGTAGCTTATTTTGCCTAGCTGTATTGTGTGCAATTTCATCTTAATTGGAGCAAAACCACAATTAGTGAATTTCTAAGGGCCAGACGGGGATTTAATCCCCCATCTCATAGTCTTTCGTCAACACCCAGCTAGTGTTCCCAACGGTTGAATTACTATTAAAACTATTCTTCTTTGTTCGTTCTCATGTTATCTCTCTACCACCTCTCCACCCCACTTTCTCCCGCCCCACCTCTCTCTCTCCCCCTCTCTCTCTCTCTCTCTCTAGTGCTTTCTCTCTCTCTCTCTCTCTCACAGGCTCCCCTATACCAGTCCACTGCCTGGACTGTTTCCATGACGCGCGCCCAATGCCAATTAGCCGTGGGAAAATAACACACCCTCAACGGTAAACCGGAGACAGTCCTTGCCTCTCATTCATCGGGTGTATTTTCGGGGGTCGTGCGATCTGTATGGGATGTGTGTATGCGAGGAGGAAAGATGATTAAAAATAAACAACATATATAAACGGACAGAATCTGGACTACCCCCATACACGTATCTCTCTCTCTCTCTCTCTCTCTCTCTCCATTCCCCCCTCTCTCTCTCTCTCTCTCTTTGTTTAATAATCTCGATCTTGAATCCCCTACGTTCTCTCTCTCTCTCTCTCTCTCTCTCTCCTTCTTGTGCCACCTCCTTAAGGTAACCTGGTAAAAGATAGAGCAGATCTTACCTGAAGTAATACACTCCAATATCAAAGAAAGTAAGGATTGTGAACGTTAGGCAACGTGCATGGCCTGGCTCGACGATCTCCTTGTAGTGACTGCCTATACGCGTGCAACAATCATTATGTTAATTCAATCCGAAAATGGAGCACGATGGGGGAATTCGCCAATTCGTAGTCTTTTGTCAAGACCCCTGATATGAAACATAATCAACCAAAAAATTGTTTTTATAAAATGTAAAATCTTAACACACAATTTGCGATAAACATGTTGACCAATTCTTTCATTAATAATAATAACGATAATAATGGTGGTGATTATATCACTAATGATAATAAAAACAACAACGACAATAACATCATACTACATATCTAATTACATACAACTTCTTTTTCTTATTCCTCTCCCCCTCCTCCTTCTTCTTCTTATTATTATGAATGTTGTTGTCATTATAGTTGCAGAAACTCTACAATAAACGAGGAGTATTTATAATCCATGGGCCTCGGAACCGGGGGGGAGGTCGCCCTTTTTTCGGTATACAGGCCCTTCTATATTTTGTACACAAGATTTAGTTTTGGCTGTAAGAATCGAGAATGCATAGTTTCAGTAATCAAACAGTTAACGTCTTCTTGTTCGGTCGCTCTGCTGCCTCGAACAATATGAGCACAATACAACAACCTGTGAACCAGAGCATTATTAGTATTGCGATTCCTTATGTTTGCAATACACAGGAACATGCTTCATTGTGTGAAATACAAATTTCAATAAGGCCTATACCGTACTACAAAATACAGATCTATAACAGAAACAACAACCACAGCAATGATAATGTTAATAATTTGCAATAGTGCCTCATTGAGGGTCGGTAATTCGAAGGGAATGAGAGAGTATCTCACCGGAATATCTGTAAGGGGGCCTTCCCCCTTCCACCCATAGAAATTTAGAAATTGCCAAAAGTATCTAAATTAACGATTTATAAAGCGGACTAAACCTATTTAAAAGATGGAGATAGGGACTTAAATTGTCCCGAGTGGTAACCTTTTTTTCTCCAAACTACAGAATACGAACTTCCTTGCTCGGTCGCCGCGCTCCCTCTAAAACAGAAATGTAATTCATTTGTTTTAATTTTATTTTATTTCTGCATTTTTTCCAAATACAATATAACTGAATTACAGAGAACATATAAATGTAATGTACATGTATAATACAACATAAACAAACAATAATTTCTTCATGTCAATTTTTTTTTTTACATAATATATGTAGATATAATAACGAAACTTATTATTTCCATAACATATTATCATAAATTAAAAGTATTATCCGAACTATTCTGTTGGAAGAGTGCAGGAGGCCGCAATCATAAGCAAAGCTTGACAAGGATGGCGGCCTCAAAAAAACAAAAAACAAACAAAATATCTTAAGGTAAAAACTTAAAATGAAAAAGTGTTTAAACGATCTTTGTGTATGAGGTGGTGTGTGTGTGTGTGTGTGTGTGTGTGTGCATGTGCACGCGAGCGTGCGTGTTTGTATGTGTTTGTAACGAATAGTGGAAGTGCACGTAGCTCTGTGTGGTATAGTGGAGTGGAAACAAATTCAGCCTTTACAATAAAGGAAACTAAGAATACGAAATAGAAAACAAAATTTGCAAAAACTGAGTTGCAATGTGACCATAATTTGACAATTGCCTACTGCATGTTGAAATCAGTTATGTTGATACTTCGATATAAGAGTTTCTTTGAGAAATGCTTTAAAAGAATAGAGAGATGAACAATGCCTTATTGAATTTGGTAAGGAGTTCCAAACGTCTTGTCCATGATATCTTACTGATTTTTGTGCTACAAGTATTTTAGGTTGTCAAATTGCGTCGGTAGAATGCAAAGTTTGATCTTTTCCGTTTCGTCGCCATGTTCCCTTTTATGTTGTATTTCCCCGGCGTTAACACCCTCCCCCCCCCCCCAAAAAAAATGAAATAATAATAATAATAATAATAATAATAAAAAGAAGATAGCTGACATTGCTGTGGCGCCATTTTCGAATTGCACCGAGTGTAACTACTAGTTTGATTAATTCATATATTTTTTTACTACTCCTTCTTTTTTCGGCCCGCATAAACTCTTTTTTAATAATTATTGTATTTTTTGGGGGGTGAAATTATCATAAAAATGAATCTTAAGACATCTAGACCGTTATAAAGCAAATGAAATGGATCCAATTTCGTCTAGTGTTAAGCCCCTGAAGTGCAATACACCCTGCATGTGTTCACCAACCCCGAACCCGCCCCCCCCCCCCCCCGCCCTCATGTCTCATGTTCAATCAGTCTGGCTTCGCCATGCAGTGACCATGGAATGGAAAGAATGAGACCTGAATTAGCCACTTAGGATCAGCTTGTACAAATTGATGACCCCAAAATATCCAGATCTTTAACACATGGAGACGTTACATCTCGGGCATTTTAGAATAATCACTGCCAAAGTGATAGAGGTGCGTCATGAATATAACTTTTGTTTGCTAAGCCCCTGAAGTGTTTGCCCTGTTGAATATATTATGTATCGTGTGTCATAGAATATACCGCTGGTGCATAAATGAATGATTAAATAACTGTTATGAACACGTATCCAGCAGTCATCTCGATGAGTTTCAGAGTTTTGTACAAAACAGATATCTGTGCATGGGCAGAAAAAAAGGGATCTAATGACATGGACGCGTATCGTATTTGAGAGGACATGGTCCACTTGCAATTAATAGGATTGGGAAAGGGGAGGGGAGGCGGGCACCTGGCTTTGAAAACGGATTTTCATGACATTTATTTCAGGGCCTCCAAAAATCATATCGTAGGTGGATTACGGCGATTTTTCAAAGCCTGTTAAATAATACAATTAATCACTGCTTCATCTAACCATTCGCTACGTTAAAGAGAATCGCCGGAGCTCAAACATTATATGATTATTCTTGTTTTATTATTCGTTTTAATACGAATTGATAAGCCATTGTATAAGCAAGTAAAACAAAATATAAAAAAGTGAACTGTTGAAGAATTTCAGAAATAAAAATATACATTTAGTTGCAACTGTATACATGAAGTACTAAACTCAGTGCATGTACCAACGTGCTAATCGTGATTCTTTATTTATGTTTTCGCAGATAATAGGACAATGCCTATTAACGAAGCCACCATTATTATTATTTTTATTATGCTTACAGCTTAAGAACGAAGCTGGATTACGACGCTTTATCAACGCCTGTTAAATAATCACTTCTTCATCTAATCAATCGTAACGCTAAAACAAATTCTCAGACCTCACACATTTTCTGATTTAACGCAATTTAAAACTAACACATGCAGGAATTTGTCCTTGTTTTATAATCCATGCTAATACGGATTGTATAGTCATCGTATTAACAAGTGAAAAATATAAAGAGGCAAACTGTTTGAGAATTTCAGAAATAAAAATATACGTCTAGTTGCAACAATAGGTGTTTATGTGTGTTTTAAGCTTAAACTAATGCAAATATGATGTAAACATACACAAAACTTACAAATATAACGATTAAAACTAAATTGTGATTGGTAAGTTGTACTAAAGAAATATATATACAAGTGATATAAACATTTAATCTAAGAAACTACTGTAAAGGAATCAATTAAATTATGAATACAAGAATGAACAGAATCCTAAAGTATGTAAATTAATATCAGTAATGCATGAGTAACAAGTCAGATAACCGATAAACCTACAAATGCAGGTCGTTATTTACATAATAATAGTTGAATACATTTTGAATATATATATTGTTCCTAATATACACGTCATGTCAAAACTGCATTTCGAATCATCAAAATTTAGTACTGATCAATACATTAGTTCAAGTAAGGTTTATCGTAACTACACAGTACAGGCTTTCAACACCTTATACGTACATGTACTGCCCGCAACATTTCTGAAACATCATCATACATTTAGTCTTCAGTGATTCCCAAGTCTAGCATTGCGAAAGGAAGGTGAATAATACCAACCTGAGATTAGTAAATAAATAGGCCCTGCATGAGAAAGTTTGTTTTCAATCTCGTCTAGGGTCACAGAGGAACAATACTCTACTGTATACACAATCATGCAGGCGCGTACGCAGGGGGGGGGGGGGGGGGGGGGGGTTAACCCCCCCTTTGGTATTTTTGTGTGTGTAAACCCCCCATAACCCCCCTAAACCCCCCCCCCCCCCCTTTTGGATTTTATTTTTATTTTATATATATATATTTTTTTAATATAAAAAAAAAAAAAAAAAAAAAAATTCCCACGGCTGACCTAAAAAAGGTGACCTTACCCCCCCCCCCCCCCAACGGAGCAAAATGTCAAATTTTCAAATTTCGAGACCAAAAAAAAAAGAAAAAAAGTGTCCTCTTACCCCCCCCCCCCCCCCCCCCCCCCCCCCCCCCCCCCCCCCTGCTTATTCAGCGGCTGGCTGAGTCGTTGCGAAATTTTCGGCCGATTTATAAATGTTAAAACCCCCCCTTGAAAAAATTGCACCCTGTATTTTAATAGCAAGTAGGTCGAAAGCAGAAAATCTACCAAATTAAACAGAAACATCTGCCTGCTTGAATGCGTCTTTTAACATTTTTTGAAGCGCTCCTCCCAGTAGACGGATTCGGTGAAGTTAGACGTACATGTAGTCTCAGTGGAACATCACTCCGGAACGAAATGATTTTGAGGTCTCTCTACAGGCCTGACAGAATGTGAAAAAAAATCGAAAAAATTATCTCCTTCTGGGTGGTTACTGCGAACGGGGCAGAACGAATTTTTCCGCAGTCCTCATTTTTTTTGTCTGAAAAAGAAAAACCAGTATCAAAAGCCGTGAATAATTCAGAGTAATACAGAAAGTAAGGGAGAGAAGAAGCATGTAATTAGCTATATATTTTGGTCAGGGATCAAAATTGTCCAATTCCCACCCCACCCTACCGTAATTAAATCCAATAAAATAGCTAATAACATCAATAGAAGTTAAGTTGATGCGTCAATTTCTAATTTACATGGCATATCAATAAACAACTGTCCCTCTAAGATAGAAAAGGCATTCAGTTTGACAGAGGTAAAAAGGAACACATTTCACGAAGTAGATCTTTATCTCTCTGTTTTCCCCATTCGAAGGATGTGCCCACTTTGCCCAGTACCCCTTCTATCTACTCAATCACTTACAAACATTGTTTCTCGATCTCTGTGGAACAAAGTCAGCATTAGCGACCCGCTTTCTTCGCTCTTATTAATTCCTAGATTCTCTTCTAGTGTTTGGTAAAGTTGGTGGACGAAACGAGAAAGCTCTCCTTCAGAATCCCATTTACAATCAATCCTAATGAGAATAGAAATAGAAAAAGAAAAGAAAGTATTATGTTCTATAAGTTACAAAGATGTACATCAAAACTTATATATTTACATCGTTGCGAAATGATAAACACTTTCCGAGTAACGTACATGTAACTAAGAAAGTACATCCTCTTGAATAAAACTTGTTTTTCTTTAAAGACATTTTACCTCACTTACTAGGTAAACTTAAAATATAATGGAAATGGTGGAAATGGGAATCCTAATAATAAACTGGCTTGAATAGGTACAAAACATTTATAATTAAGTCCATTCCTTTGTGGGCATTGTAGTGGATCAATCAATGATAAAATAATACTCTTATACATAAATATTTTGAAAATCTGATTTATATATTTGACAAAAATATCGATCCAATACGTTAATAAGTTATGCACACAAATGTGTAGTTACTGTTAAGTCCCTATTACAAACTCACCTCAAAAGCATAATAGACGTAAACTCTCTGATGGCTGTGATGATTTCTATCAAATCTGATTCTTTGAACACACAGTAGTAAAAACTATTGATTTCAAGTTGCCTCATCATGCCACTCATCTTCAACATTCGGATAAAATTATTAACAGTGTCACGTGACACAGTTTTGCTTGGGTTCCTTGTCGGGTCAAATGTCATATTGAGAACTTTCAGTTGGACACCATTCTTCACCAACCCGTCAGTGATGGCCGAAACGACCTTATCGTTGTAGGTATCCTCTGCTATATTCCTGTCATAGTTGTTCCTGGCATATACGTCAAGTTCTGAAATATTTGGTAACCGGGAAAGCAGTATGAGAAAGACTCCAATTTGAGATGTGATTTTTGTCCGGAAGGTCTGCACAGTTCGGAGGGGCTCTAGAAGAAACGCAGAAATAGCCGTAGGAAGATTCATTTCTATATGACGCAACTCGTGGAGATTATGGAGGACACTCCAAAAGTAGTCAAAGAACTTATGTACGCTTTCGACGCCCACCTCTGAATATCCAGGTATCTAAATGACAGGAAAAAAAGTTTTGAAGAAGAGGGCAAAAGTGATGCCTCATGTTGGGATATGGCGCTTTCAGGGCAAATACGTTAAACAAAATGTATGAAAGTGTAAAATTGACTTTCTTTCCAGGATAGAGAAATGCATGCCATAATAAATAACTGTTTTCAAATCATAAAATAACAATGCTATAAAAGAATATAAAGATAACAAACACTAATATACAATTATGTGTCGGGACAAAAACGAAAAAAACCAGGGTAATATTTGAGGCCGAACCCTTTAAACAAGAAATAAAGATAATAAAAATATACTGACAATAAAATGCAAAGTTTAAGATGAACTCAAAAACATTTTAGACCTGATATATGTTCTTAAGATGTAAGCCTACTTACATCGTTGTGTAAATGAAGCTTTTGTAAATTTGGCAGGTTTTTCAACACGTCGGGGAGGTGGAAGGAATATGATTTTGTTTCGAAGATCTGGACCGATCGAAGTGGCTCTAAGTCACACGAGATTTCTGCCGGTATTGTAAGAAGAAGCCGGTTGAGGTATGGTGAGGTATGGAGGTTTTTCCACAGCTTGCAGAAGGTTTTGGTAATGTGCTCCAGTGCAACAAGTTTCTATAAAAACGGACCAAAATAAATATAAACAATAAAAAACCAGGAAACAGTAACTAGTGTGGCGGAGATGATTTTAATTTATAGTTATACACTTAAAATTTGTCCCGAGTCCACTTGGTCCAAGGAACAATAGACCCTAAATTTAACCCGTAACCCTGAATACGCTAAAGTATTATGACCGGATTCAACATTAAAATACTAATGATAATAATAATAACAGTAATACTAATGATAATAATGATGATGGTGTTGATGATGATGATAATATCAATAATACATACTAATTAATTTTAACCAGCGCAGAAGAAGTTAAAAAAGTTTGTTGACAGCTACCAATTAGGACAAAGCTTTATCTTTTGTGGGGAGGAAGCTATTGACGTAAATTGGGTTCGGTCTCTTGTGCGATAAACATCTTGGAAAGTGAAAAAACCAGTCGAATTAAAAAATAAAAAAAAAATAAAAAAAAATGCGGTCAGCCCTCAACTTTCCTCTCCTTTCTTCTTCCCAAAGCGGAATTATTTTGGACAATAATAATATTTCGAAGTCGTCACACTGAATTAAGCTCTCCTTTGGCGGCTGTTTTCCTCGATAATCGCTCGCTTTTAGCAGTCAGTTGCATGTAATTAATGTTTTAGTGTGAAATCGTCCTGTAGCTAAAATTACTGTGCTTCGTACGTATTACTACTTTATTTGAGTTTGAGCTCCTGACTCACATTTTCTACCAGCTGTACGTATGCAGCATTTTCCCATTGGCTTTGAGTCACTCCCTTAAGTCGCGGTTCACGGATAGGTGCCAGACATTCAGTTTGATTCAAGTTCAATTTCAAGATGCCTAAATCAAGAAGGAAGGCAAGTCAGAGTCTGCATACCGCGAAAGTGTCAACAAAGACGCTAGCTACGTCGAAAACAAAGGCCAAATCCAGAAAGAGGAGGGCGTCGAAGGCTACGCCCCATGCCCAATCCCCTCCGCCTGCTACCAGGACCAGTACCATGAACGAGACGCTGGATCCAGGAGCACACGACCTAACGGGATGAAGAGCCTGGAATTAAAGACGGCATCAATAACGGCGAGTCATGGCCAGTGCTAACATCCTTGCCCCCCCCCCCCCCCACCCCCAATCCCTACTGAGTGAAATGTAAGTAGGCGAGATTTTCTAAATTAGGGGGGAGGAGGTAAAAGAGAAGGAAAAAAATTCCTCACTACCCCCCCCCCCCCCCCCCCTCCAACTGAGCGCAATATCGTTCGGCGCGATTTTCAAATTTCAAAAACCCACTTGAAAAAAATCCTACGTACGCCACTGCCTGCGCCATACAGCCATGTCCACAGGGTGGCCAGCTAATACTAGGTATAGCACAACAAAAATAAGCACAACAATCACATGTTATTTGATGATTGCAAATGATTAAGCTTTATTAAAGCTTCAAAAAACAAAAAACAGAATTGAAATCGGTCAATGCGTTGTGATTTTATACAATTTTTTTTAAATCGCAAAATTACCGAAAAAACCTTCCAGAAATGTTCAAATTGGCAAAAATGGCAATATTCGACAAAGTTGACAACTTTATTCATCACTTTCTTGGACACAAATAATAAATTAAATTATCAGACACTAAAATATCATCTTTGTGGTAAAAAAATACAAAAAAGAAAATTCATATATCTATTACCATTTTGAAAACAGAAGCCAACAAAATAAGTCATTTTTGCCATTTTTGCGAATCTGCAGATATGAAAAAGTTGTGAAAATAACTAAGTCCACCTAATTGATTGTTTGATTGATTGATTTTTATTCGACAAGCTTCCAACATACAACAATATACAATAATAACAGATCAGAAATAAGTCAGCTTGAACAGGGTAACCCACGAAAGCTCGAGAGCTTATTTCCAATGGGGTCCCCCTACAGACATGTATAAAATTAATAACTTAAAATAGTAAAATTAGTAAGACAGATAACAAAAAAATAAAAGAATTACTTAATTAAGATAATACTAATAACAACATAAAACTGATGATAGAAATGATAATAAGTACAAGAAGAAAAGGAAGAAGGAGGAGAAGGAGAAGGAGAAAAAGAGGAGGAGGAAGAAGAGGAAAATAATGATGAATTTGTAGAATTTCTATAACGTACGAAAACATAAGTATATACAAAATGAAAAAGTATGAACCGGCAGAAGAATACAAATTTCAATCATATAACATGTCATTCACTTCTCTTATCTGACCGTCAAGTATTAGGTATTCCTTTAATTTCCCCTTAAAATGAGCATAGTTTTCTATTTCCTTTACACCATTGGGAAGGGAATTCTAAAGTTTTATGGCATTGTAATAAAACGAATTTCCAATACTACCTACTCTTTCTGGTAAGTTAAAGTTGAATCGGCTATTTCTTGTATTATAATCATGTAAGTCAATCCCTAAAGTTATGATATTAATGGGGTATAATTAATATGCGCATATGTAATCAAATCAAAACCGAACATGATACATCAGTGAAACCTATGTATATTAGACAGGTATGGAAATATATTTCATTTGAAATTTAAAAAAAAATCATGAATATTCATCAAATATGCAAATTAGGTCATACCAGCTAATTATATATTCGCGCACTCATTATGCAAATAAGGAAAGTCAAACTGTTCATTTTTGGGACATTTTTTAAATCATATATTCATAGATCATATTTACACAAAATATTAACCTTAAATTCCAAATATTTTTGCAATGCCAATAAAATATGGCGATGGAAATTACTTGGATCCCCGTAACAGCTATTTCCTCATGTGTTTCACAAAATATTTAGAAAAACCGATCATATGATAAGAATTTATAGATTTTCAGCTACATTACCGTATATTTGGCTATTTAAAAGATGTCAGATCTGAGGATTTTTGACGATTTTCCGAGAAACCATTCAACAGGCCATAACATTTCACAGGGACTGAATTTTAGAGTACCAAAAAATTTGGTGACCCCAGTACAGTTGTGGCTACCTTAAGTGCAAGTAACAAACTGTTTCAATGAGTGAAACACCTGAGGATATTGCATTTTTGTAGGTGATTTTTTTACATAGAGGTGCATTTTCACCACGCAGAATAGCAGTGCGAGTCAATGGGCGATCAGCGGTCCATGTCATACATGGCTGAAAAGACAATATTCTAATTAAATAATTTAACATATATCCCACATGCCTATAACAATGAAACTACACAGAATTGTATTTAAAGGTACATGTATGCTTGAAATATATGTGAAATAAAATTTTAAAAAAATGTTTAGTTTAGTTAATTTTTTTGATATCGCAAAATTACCGAAAAACCTGCCAGAAATGGTCTAAGTGGCAAAAATGGCAAAATTCGACAAAGTTGACAACTTTATTCATCATTTTCTTGGACACAAATAATAAATTAAATTATCAGACACTAAAATATCATCTTTGTGGTAAAAAATACAAAAAAAGAAAATACATATATCTATTACCGTTTTAAAAACAGAAGCAAACAAAATAATCATTTTTGCCATTTTTGCGAATCTGCAGATATGAAGAAGTTTTGAAAATAACTAAGTCCGTCTAATTAATATGCGCATATGTAATCAAATCATAACCGAACATGATACATCAATGAAACGTATGTATATCAGACAGGTATGGAAATATATTATTTTTGTAGAAAAAAAAATATGAATATTCATCAAATATGCAAATTAGGTCATTTCAGCTAATGTTATATATATATAGGAAAGTCAAACTGTTCATTTTGTTGGCATTTTTTTAAATCATATGTTTATAGATCATATTTACACCAAATATTAACATTAAATTCCAAATATTTGTGCAATACCAATAAAATATGGCGATGGAAATTACTTGGATCACCGTTACAGCTATTTCCTCATATTTTTAACAAATTATTTAGAAAAACCTAACAAATGATAAGAATCTGCAGACTTTCAGCTACATCACAGTATAGTTTCTTTAAACAAAATGTCAGATTTGAGGATTTATGACGATTTTCCGAGAAACCATTTAATTCAACAGGCCATAACATTCCACAGGGACTGAATGTCAGAGAAAAAGAAAGCTTGGTGACCCCAGTACACTTGTGGCTACCTTGAGTGTAAATAACAAATTGATTTAATGAGTGAAACACACCACGCAGAATAACAGTCAATGGGCGATCAGCGGGCCATGTCACACATGGCTGAAAATACAATATTCTCATCAAAAATATTGTTCAGTTTTTTTTAAATAAATTTACGAAAATTGCTATTTCTACCAACTGTCTGCTGTTGTGTGTGTGTATGTGCATGGGGCAGACTGTGTGCACATGCAGTGTGATCACCCTACTAATACACAAGGTAATATTTGTCAGGCACATGCGATGATCTCGCCTCAACAAATGCAGTGAACATTACAGTGACTCGGGAACATTGTTGAAAGTTAGTGATACACAAATTGCATAATTTTTGTATGAAATGTTCCTTACACGTATCATATTTCTTCTATACTGTACTAACTCTCTAACATGCAAACAATCCTGAAAAATTCTCAAACCACAAAGATAGCTATGGTTTTCTGTAAAGATGCACTGTGCAACACCCTCTAACAGTGATTGATAGTAAATTCTCCCAACCATTTTTGAATTTTCCCAACCGTTTTTCCATGAAAAAAGACACAAGACAGACTTTTAAAAATCTTTCACCACTTAAATGTCTGGAATGGTATGTGGAGCCAATTCATTGCCTTGTGACGATTCACATTGACCTATAATGTATTTAAATTGTAATAATATATTTGGGAGAATTAAGGAATTGATCAGATCAGTTTTTCCCAATTCATTTCATTAATAATGGTTCGTTTTCACTAAAACTTTCAGATTATCTTTAATTGTACATCTATCATTGAAGTCACTACCTTAGCACCACTGAACTGAATTATGTTACCAAGTACATTTGAGGAAAAAAATGGTGGGGGGATTCGTTGACCGAGGCTCACTAATCAAACCATTCGTATACCATGTATGGTCTATCTATCGACGAGGGGCTAACCAGTGGCGGATCCAGGAACTTCTAACCGGAGGGGGGGGGGGGCAAAAAAAAATCGTATGGGGTAAAATATATGAAAAACGATGGAGCGAAGCGACAGAGCGAGGCGTCACCAGCGACCAAGCGGAGGATGGTATGGGAGGAGGTCAGAACGCCCTCCGAGAGTAGGGATCTTTTGCAATTCGAGAACCACATTTAGCACATTAATGTCCAACGGCACTCTCTTGAGAAAAAAACGAGGCCTTCTGATTGGTTAAAAGTTAGAGAAAAGTGATCTGTCACGTCGTGAGACGTTGAATATGCTTCGTTGCTGAACAATGCCACAGACGGTGGTCTGGTACTTCACCAATAGTTACTTTCAAAAATTATCTCGAGTGTATAAACTGTGTTAGTATCAGGGTCGTCGCTAGACATTTTTCAGTGGAGGGGGGGGGGGGGAAATTAAGAGGCCACCGATTACCGTCGAAACTAGCAACCAATTACCGACAAATAAATTAATGCCACTGTCCCAATGTCTACAAATTTAACCATATTAACCCGGGGCCAGGAACAGTTAGTTATTTTCAGTTCCCCCCTACCACTTCAATAAATTATTAGAGAAAGAAGACGATTCGTTGTACCGTTCCCTATCTTAATTCTTGTTTCGGCCCTCCTGCGCGAAGAGCTCAAGCTATGACTTTTCATTTGATTATTAGAGAAAGAAGATAATTTGTTGTACTGTTTTCGACTCTTAATCCGTATCTGAATGCAGTTTCCCTCTCCCCCCCCCCCCCCCTCCCTTGCGAAGCGCGGAAACTTTGACGTTTCATTTAACTAATACTCTTAATCCTTGTCTAAATTCATTTTCGCTTTTAAACCCGGGGCCAGGGACTAAGTTATTTTTCAGTTTGCCCCTCTCGCGCGAAGCGCGGAAGCTTTGACACTTCATTAAATTATTAGAGAAAGAAGACGATTCATTGTACTATTTTCGACTCTTAATCCATATCTGAATTCAGTTTCCCCCCTTCCGCGCGAATAGAAGCTGCTAGGTCCCCTGCTATGGCAGGTTTTTACGAATCCCACATTCAAAGAATGGGGAGATGGGTATCTGCGGCAGACCAGGGTTATATCAGACTACCGTCAGGTGAAGTGAAAGAAACTTCGGCTGTATATAATTTAAGATCATTTTTATTGTCATCTTATATTGTGTTACGTTTTGATTCTATACCTATATGTTGATCAGACCTAATCAAATTTCATAATATATTAGTAATACCTAGATAACATTTGCTCTACGACTAGGATACGTCGGCTGACGTCCCAAAAATCGAAAGATACTTGCGGCGGCCGCAGACGATCTGTGGTGCCTTAGGGTCACCCTAGGGTGTTCCCTTATCTTTAAAAGCCGTACGGGTCGCCGTGGGATTATAAAACGGAGGTTTAACTTATTTCATTTCTTGGTTCACCGCACGTTGCCATGCCGTAGAGCAGCTCCACGGTGGCCTTGCGTTTGCAATCCGGCAGCCCTAAGGTCTTATGGATTAAAATTGACTTTTGCGGAACCCACACGAATTGCGCCTGCAGCAGGAATCCACGGGCGCCGTAAGGCGACCGTGCGTCATCACTTCAAAGGCCGTACGGCAGCCGCAGGTTTTCTGTCTCCACAAATTCAAAATCCGCTGTGCGGCTACCCTAAAGCGTTCGCCCCAACCCACGGTGCGTGTTTTTAGTCCGTACGGTTTGTGGGGAGGCCACGACCCCCACGTTTTCCTGAAAACGTAGGGAGGGAGTACCGGCAACGCACGTCACACGCATGGTGTTGCGCACGTGGTAAGTGCGTTGTACGTGCTTACAACGTACGGTCTCCGTGCGGTTGCCATGTTATCGTACGGAGGTCGTAATTACACGTAATGCTCACGTACGGTGTCCTTACTCACTCGCACGTTGTAAGTGCGTGCACGTGCGATGAACTCAGTGAGTTTTTCCGTCCGATGTCGGGGTATATATAGGACGACATTCAGTTGACGACATTCCGATGTTCTCCAGAAGTCCCAACTGTTGCTGCCTCAAGATGCCGCTCATTCCACCGCAGAGACTATATACTGAATAGATCAGTGCTAACAACGTGCGTTGTAAGTGCCTTCTCAGTACGGTCAACGTAAGATCTGCGTGCTCATTGGATAGTTGAACTGGGGAAGTAGCGAGTAAGCACGGACCACGCACTTATCACTTGCGCAGCACGCATGCGCTAAGTGCACCTTTGAAAGACGCATGGAGTCAGTGCGTTGTGCGCTCGTTGGCAGTATCGGGCACGCACGTCACACGCACTGGGGGTGAATCGGTAGCCCGACCGCAGCCCGAACGCAGCGAAAGTTCCTAGTGCACTGAAAGTGCTACGGTGTGTCTGCGTGCTCCCAAATCTGTACGGAGGCGGTACTTACCATTAATGCGGTGGTCACAACCCGCCGTACTTGCAAGCGCGTGCTGTCTACATGCAAAAACCTGGGCAAAATGTTGGTATCCTTACGTGGTGAGTACCGCCTCCGTACGGATTTGGGAGCACGCAGACACACCGTAGCACTTTTAATGCTACCGATTTACCCCTAGTGCATGTGACGTGCGTGCCCGGTACTGCCAATGAGCGCACAACGCACTGACTCCGTGCGTCTTTTAAATTTGTTTCCCACGGTCACTTGCTCTACTGAAGGTGCGCCTAGCACGTGCGTGCTGCGCACGTGATAAGTGCGTGGTCCGTGCTTACTCGCCAGTTCAACTGTCCATTGAGCGCGCAGAACTCACGTGGACCGTACCGAGTAAGTACGTGCTCCGCACTTACAACGCACGTTGTGCGCACTGATTTATGCAGTATATATTCTTTGCGGTGGAATGGGCGGCATCTTGAGGCAGCAGCAGCAGCTGGGACCTCTGGAGAACATCGGAATGTCGTCCTATATATACCCCGACTCACCGAATTCATCGCACGTGCACGCACTTACAACGTGCGAGTGAGTAAGGACATCGTACGTGAGCAGCACGTGTAAGTACAGCCTCCGTACGCTAACGTGGCAACAGCACGGAGACCGTACGCTGTAAGCACGTTGTAAACAAGTTGTAAGCACGTACATCACACTTACCACGTGCGCAACGTACGATGCACGCAACCGCTCATGGCCGCAGACGTGGCGCTCGGGCCACGTACTTCAACGTGTGTGTGACGTGCGTTGCCGTCACGCCCTCCCTGCCTTTGCCACTCCCTCCCTTAATAGCTAATATTAAAGTCATACAAAGTTTTGGTATGGGGTCATGAATTTGGTTCCAGTGAACAAATTGGAAGCATATGCGATCCTACAATATAAAGTGATCGTTGTCGCGGTTGAAATCGAGTCTAAAGATATGAAATTTTAAATAATCAACTCTTTATGTTGTATAGCTCCCTTTCAAGGTCAAGATTATTAATTAAGCTATAAAACAATGTTTCTTGAGTAAAATCGACCGATTAACTTTTTCCGTTTGGAAATTATATATCACAACTACATACTCTGAGATGTTCACGGTCGCAGCTACCATTGTACGGCTGTAGACGCTATTTGAAATTCATCAAAATTTACCAGGAGCACCGGTAAATTGTTATATTCAACCTTTCTCGAAAGCAGAAGTGTTTAAGGGCTAAATCTTCTAGTGCTTATAATACATCCACAGGGGCATCCAAATATATCTTAAATTGTAAAGAATCACTATCCACCCATTTTTCAAAATTTACCAAAACTTTGTATTACCTTTAACCGGTGTATATAGATATTATATGTATACCTATATATTCGTCACTTGTCTTATTGTTCGGGTGGTCATATGGATGAGGTGCTCAAAATAATTACAAAGATCGTAAAACACATTTTGAATATGGTAATGTTACATGTATGTAGAACATGTTATCATCTGCGAGTTCTCCCTTTTCTCCATTAATTTGATTTTTTACAGATTCTACAGATTTATGGAGCCAGCCGCGCGAAGGATTCTCCATCCATACAATGCACCATGCACCTGTGTCTTGGGGGATTCCATAGAGCATGTGGCCGCCTTGCTGGTGAGAGAAAGGGGTGGCCCAAACCTCAACCTGCCACTTCGGCTAATTTGGAAATTAGGTAAACGGGGGCTCCGTCTAGCCTCTATTAAAAAGCTACGTTGCCGGAGAGCTTTAAACACTCGGTAAGCAAGCTGCTTCGTATTTGAATTCGATCAAACAGTTATTACTTGAGGTAACGAATTGCATTCAATACGTCACAGCAGCTCTAGGTCAGGGAACGTTTATCTAGTACGATGTCATCCTCCGTGTCAAGTATGATAACTTCCCACCGGACAGACAAAACATACCCGACAGAGACCGCAAGTCTATAAGTATACGCGGTCGCCGAATTGGAGGACTGGTTGTATCGCACCCGCAAATAACTTTCAACAAATCGGAGCTTTAATTAATTTAAAGACGGTTTGCACCTCTCTTCAGATCCAATATTATTTGATGGGGGGGGGGGGGGCAACTGTTCAGCAACAATATATTTTCAGCCCCCCCCCCCCCCCCCCTGCTTCAATTAACCGAAATCAAATGTGAGCAGAGATATTTAAAGCGTGACTTACTTTCTCTTGAATAATCAGCTCCCTAACCATTGGCAGGAAGGTTAAAACATGTGCGAGGCTGCTCACTGATAACACCTGGTCAGTCTCAAAAACATGTATCGATGTAAGGTGCTTCAGATTAAACCGGATGTTGACAGGGATGGGGAGAACTAGGCGACTGACAAGTGACGAAGTATTCAACTGATCCCATAGCTTTCCAAAGACATCAGGAGTAAGGGCAGATTCTGGCAGATATTCAAATGCCTAAAAGGAGATGGATAATGATACTGATAAATTCCTCAGTTTTCTGAACGGTATAAAGCATTATAGTGATTTGAAGTGGCTAAACTCCATCCTCATACCGAAATGTTTTTCCTGTTAATCAATCATACTTCAATACAGAAGGAAACTACAGGTACATGGGGCAAACATGTACTAGACGACCTTGACTGTTGAATAATTGTAAAGATGACAGAATGGCAACAAAAGATGACACAAGAGGGGACTTACTTTGGTCGCGACCTTCCATACTAATAATAAGATTCTTTTTTTTTTTAAATACATATACATCTATGATTTCTTTAAGCGCTTTACAGAAATATCATAACCCCGGTCGTCGGATTCAGGCTTTCCCGCGCACAATACTATGCATATTCTCCACTCCCCGGGGAGCATTTCAGTCTGGAGCCATTTTACAGACGCCCAGAATGCTAAGCAAACTGCAGTGACTTTGGATCATATTATTAGTAGTGGTAAACGAACATATTTGTTTGTTTTAAATGATATTTTATTTCCTTCCTCATAATTTCACATAACAAGAAATGCACATCACAAGAAACTATCAAAATAAGCAATATAAAATAAGATCTTTGATACAAGACACTTCATGAGTTACATCAATCAATGAACATAGAGAAAGAAAAAAATTGTTGCATGTAACAGTGTACAATCAAATTAACAGTAGAGGAGGGTTTAAAGTTACATATTACCATCCTGTCACACACTCTCACACCAACAAACTCATGGCACACCCCCCCCCCCCCCTCTAGCCCACCCACACCACACCCCCTTTCACACACATAAACACACATACAAACACACACACACACACACACACTGCATGCAACCTGTTCCGGAAACATATAGCTCCGCTTAGTCTCATTTGACAACGCCCCCTATCGGCAGAGTCCAGCAGCCTAACATGTACGTTAGCCTAGGGACTTTTACCAAAAATATCGTTAAAATTTATTTTTGTTTAAACAAAAAGCACATTCACCCCGACGTACGTTATCACTAGCTCTTTCATTGGAACCCTCATGTCCCATTGACTTTTGAAAGTTCACCCACCGTAATTTGATCAAAATAGGTCGCAAGCTCGCCATTGCCTATATAACAAATTATAACAAGTCGAACTTTGGACTCAATTTTCCACGCGATTGTAAGGTTATAGAAAAACAAACATGAATTTAATAGATCAGTTCTGTTTTGTTCATTATGTCCATTTCAGCCACCCCCCCTCTCCCCCACCCTAATTTTTTCCATTTAGTATAGGCAAGCATTTTGCCGAGGTAAGCAAATACATGAATATTCATGAACGCCATGGACTATTCGATTATTTACAGAGGGGTGCAATTGTGCACCAAATCAAACTCCCCTACTTTCAGTCAAGTATTTCATTGTATTATGTAGTTTAGTAGGTTTATTTTACTAACTGTTTAATTATCAGATACCAATGATAGTTTAAAGATATGGAATAGGTTCTTGTATTTTATATTTAGCAATGCAATCTCACATACAAAATCACTATCAAGTGTCGTCTGATCCGCCGATTGCCGTCTGCTATACGTTCATGGCACATTTATCTGTGGACTGTGATGTACACAGTTTTCTCGTCATTGTAGGTTTATGATTAGCCATCTGTCATGTGTTAGTCTTTAATTGTTGACACACATACAATTACACACACATGAACACGCTCACTTCCCCTACCCAACACACCATTTCCGCACACCCGGTTCACACATCATACCCAATGGCATATACACCCTGTAACATAGTGGAACATTCTTGTTTGGTATAGTGACGGTGAACTAGCTACGTTTGTGCTGGCATTAATGGTCCAGCGAGTGAAAATGAGACAAACGGAGCAATATGTGGTACGAAAATTATGCATATAACATAAGGCAAATTTTACGACACCAGTTCTTACTTCGCACTTTATGACTAGTTCCCTGAGGTTCGGAAGGAAAACCATTATTCCCGCGTAGTCATCTGAATACATCAATAGAGTAATGGTTAAGCTGTTGACGGAGTACAGGGGCTCCCTCTGAGCTAAGATTGGCGGTGGAGCAAACAGAAACACCACCATATGTGTGAGGTGGATACAAGTATGCATGCTGTTCCAGAGTCTCGCAAATAAGTGTGGAGAACTGTTCGTCTCATGTATCTCAATTGTTGTGATCTACAACACATACCAATGATAAAAGTGAACACAGTTTTTTATAACTTTCATGTTAAGTAAAATGGAATCTAGACCAAATTTTTTCTATTGGTTGTAATTTTCTACAATATAATTTTTATATACTGCTGGAAACAGTCAGTTACCGAATTTCAAAATTGAATGTATATAAAGACAGTCATTTATTCGACAAAAAGGCAGTTGTTATCTAAATTCCATTGTTCCATTGCGTCTTCCTAGAACAATGTAAAGAAAAACAACATAAAACAGTAACCTTATTGCAGATATCAAATAGTTGCAATCTAATGACACTGCAAAATACACCAGTATTCGTAGAAATAACATTTCCTTTTATCTTGTTTATAGAAACTATAACGGTTCTTATGAGAGCATTCAAAAATCGATACTACCACACACTAATCATCGGGGTATGAATTAGTTTTCTTAGACATTATAATATTTGATGAGGTTTTTATAAGAGTAAGTTATATAATTCGCTCAATTTAGAGAAGTGGACAACGCCAGCCATGTTGGACTATGACAAACTTTTGATTCACACCCATTCTTGTCTTTACCTTCACTCCCCTATCTCTCTCTCCCTTATCTCCCCGTCTTATACCTTCTTTCCCTCTCCTCCCATTCCCCCTCGACTTGCGTCTCTATCCTTACCCCAATCCCCCTCTCTATGCTATTACCTTCTTCTTAACAGATCCTGGAAGTTTCTCAAATCCAACCACTCTAGATGCTGTAAGTTGTCCCAGGTGAAGTTTTTCATCCTTAAAAAACTGTGTCAAATATCTTTCGGAAACCTCTGCACAAGTTCCTGCCTCGCTAATGAAATCCAACATGAAGGGATGGTCGAAGTATTTACTTTTGGACAGAATGACACCTTGATAACAGAGAGACGCTATAATCTTTCGGCACGCAAAAACCGATGTCCCTGATGCAAACTGTAAGATGTTAAGTACGTTATAGGGAAATATTGAAGAGCCGGTGAGGAGGATTTTTCCTTCTTCGAGGCCATTTGCATAAAATCTTCCTGCTGAATATTCCTGCGCTAACTTGTGGAAGAATTCAATGTGGATGATGTCGCTATCTGCCTTCAGGTTCTTTGTTAACAGACCAAGTAAGTAGCTGATGTTTACTTTATCATATTGAACTTCACTAAAATCGTCCTCACTTAACACCAATGTTTTCAGACCGTCCATTTGGCTTAATTTCGCATAGGCAACTTGCCCAACAGAAACTACTATGTCGTTGAGCAAGTCTTGCTTGATCTCTCTTTCACCCTTAGCATTCAGATGTGTCCTCAAGATCTCCATGATATCATCAAATAATTTTGTTCGGGTGAAGTTTCCATGAATATAGCCATCATTCCACAAATAACACACCATAGAGCAATACAGTGGAGTGGCGATCATTTCGTTGGTAAGGATGTCTTCTTCCAAATATTTCTTCAGTTCTGTCCCTTTTGTTTCATTGGAAAGAAAGAATTTGTCGATAAAATATGTGGCATGCTGTTGGGAATATCCTTCTATTACCATCATGGAGTAGTAGACATTTCTCGAATTGAAGTCTTGTATCCTTACGGGGCGAGACGTTACCAAGACCCGACATCGCCTACATCTCTCCTGACACAATATATCAATGACGTCACCTACGTTTTCCCTGCAATGTATATTTCCACTAAATTCATCATAACCATCGAAGAGCATGACAATATCATTCTCATGGGAATCGATATAATCTTCGAGCTCATTTTTATGCTTCTTGTATTTCTTCCCCAGCAACGTAACAATCGCTTCGGTTATTTCTGTCTTTGCATTCATGTTTCTCATCTTGAAGACAAACAGCAACTTCACATTTTTTAAAGGGGAGTCTTCTTTTTTATTTGCCCAATCATAAGCCATTTTCGCTACAGCTGTAGTTTTTCCCCGGCCAGCCTCCCCAAACAACACAATTCTTTCTGGCAACAATCCACGAACTTCAGTCTGGAATATATCGTTGACTGATCCGTTTAAAGTAAGTTTCTGTGTGGGTCTGTCGGGAATATCATTTTTGTCTTTCTTGTAGAGGCTGACGGTCGTGTACAGCTTCTCTAGGTCCACGTCATCGTATGGATCCCACGGCTTGATATGAATGTTAAAGAGATGTTTTTCATAATGTTTCCGTAATGTGTCCTGACACTCTTCAAGGCTGAAGGTTTCTGCTATGTATTCTGGAACAAATACACACAAATTAATGATAAATATTTCATTTTGAATTGCAACTTTCATCACTATTGTCCTAAGAGTATTATTTTTTGTATACGTAAAATTCATACTATTTCAATGGTCGTAAATATTTTTTTGAACATAACCATAATCTTTCAACAGTTCGAATCTTACCAGTGAGTATGTCTCTATACCCCTCTAAACCAAAAAGAATCTTCAACATTTTTGAAAAAAGGGGAGAAATTAGTACTATTTTTTAGAAATCATGCCTCAGGGAATAAACACCCGCATATAGGCCTACCTGTCTCACAGTTGCTGTCTCCATAGCCAGTTTTGCATGTACATGAGTACGCCCCGTGATGCTCATGACAAGTACCTCCATTTTGACAGGGTGACGATGCACATTTTCCAGGTTCTATGAGTAGAAAAAAGAAAAACACGCTAACAAAAATGTGTAGCAAAATATTCCTGATATGGTCAAATATCTAAACTGAAGGACGGTTGTTGCCATAGCCACCGCATAGTGTCTCCTTTATATGTCTAGACACTCGACATGGCTCATGGTTTCTGCTTTGTATTCTGGAATAAGTACACACAAAATAATGATAAATATGATGAACCCTACATACATGTATATGCCTACCTATCTCACAGTTGCTGCCTTCATAACCAGTTTTGCATGTACACAAGTACTCCCCGTGACGCTCATGACAAGTGCCTCCATTTTGACAGGGCGACGAAGCACATTTCCCTGTGAGAAGAAAAAGAGAAACAAAGATAAGTAGCAAAATATTCCCAATTTGTTCAAATACACTGTCGCTCATATAGTTGGAATATTTTTGTTTTACCCCAATTTATGGAATTATTTTTAAAATAATGTAAAAATAATAGATCTAGATAATAGTATACATTCTCAGATTTTATTGAATAATAATTTGACAATGTGTGTTTTGCGTGACTGATAAAGCATGTGTATGCTACTATACTTATCAACTAGGGGACCTACGCCCTTAAGTCATAAATGACAGTAATGAGGATTAATGCCCCACAAAAGGGCACTAATATAGCACATCGACACGATTTTGATACTTGGGCCTCACAGTTACGAGGCGATTGCCTTTTCACTGAACCACGACTGTACGCAGCGGGGGCTAGGGTACGGGGCAGTTTCCATAAATACAAAAAAACAAAGAAAATGCAATAAATTTTCAATAATTTATTGCATTTTACCCCAGCCCCCAACATAAAAAAAATCCTCTCGACGGCCATGCATTATGGCTCAAGGCATGGGCACAACTAATAATACAATATTGAAGATAAGGTAAGGCTAGACAATTATAAGGTATATACATTTCCTTTTGTGGCAAAAAATCACGAAGTTTACAAAGAATTCCTACAGTTTTTGAGATCTTGCTAGTTATACAGTGTGAGTCAAAAAAAAGTTTACACCTAGAAAACTGCTAATTATTTTTAAAATCATCAATGAACACTAAATTAATATACATCATATGAAAAAGTGTTTTATCCCAAATCTTTTGGTATCATTTGTGTGTGGTATGTGTTAACGCATGGATGAGCCGGAGGCATTGTTTACGAGAGAGCAAAAATCGACTTGCGCCAAAGTTGCATATGTGATGTTTAGATAAATAAATTGGGATTTGGGTATTAAATCGGTTTTTGCAGACCCAAATAACATCCCTAACAAAATTAATCATGCCACACATATCAAATATTGAATATCGAATATCAACGAACATTTGTGCTCGTGTGTGTGTGCGTGTGTGACTCTGCTTATGCAAAAAACATATGCAATATCATTTGATACATTCAATTCATTCTCTCACTCTGCTAATCCCAACATAATACATGCTGTAGGCATCACTTTGGCGCAAGTCGATTTTTGCACTCTCGCAAACAATGCTTCCTGTTCTTCCGAGTGTGAACACATACCACACAAAAATGATACCAAATGATTTGGGATAAGGCACTCTTTCATGAGATGTATATTAATTTACTGTTCATAGATGAGTTTTAAAATAATTAACAATTTTCTAGGTGTAAACTTTTTTTTGACTCACACGGTAGTGGAACGGTAGCAATTGAGAGATAGTTCGTCGTCTAAGGTTACTCCTAGAAATGTGATTGTTTGGGAACAATTTAAAGGGATCTGATTCATAAATAATCTTACATCGGAAATATCATGTTTTATATGTTCTTTACAAAAATACATAATATTAGTTTTATCATAAATTGTCACCAAAGTGGACTATCATATGTCCTCATCCTACCGGGGAACCTTTTTAACACCTCGGTGGAGAGGAGCAAAGATAAATCCTTCTCAAGGACGTAATATGTGCTTTACCAGGCATCGAACCCTTGAGACAAGATTAAGGCACCTTTCTTAATCAAAGCAAGAGTAATTGTAGTGTTATACTGATATCAGCTTACCAGGGATTAGATTATTGCAAGCCGCCACAATAGCCAAAAGAGCTACAACCAAGCAGCTAAGACCTGCAACAAAAAATAAAAAACTTACAAATGAATAAATCACATACAAATTATAATCAGTTACAGAAAAAAGCAGGACAAATTTAAAATGTGTTTTTTGTTTTTTGTGTGGGGGAGGGGGGCCAGGTAATAAGAATTGAGAAATAATCAATGCTGGTTTCTCCACTTGGTACTAATTACATTATACACATATGTTTCTTTGTTTTCATTTTTTTTTATTTATCTATTTTGTAATGATAAATATTGAACACATAAAACCAAAACAAACTTGCTGAGATCATAGAAATTAAATCTCGGGAGAAAATCTCACCTGCTACAAATTTCCATTTGTTCCGGGCACTCGCACCAGTCCATGTCTGCCCCTGTCCCTTTGCCGGTCCAGGCCTTTGTCTACGTCCAGACTGAATCACGGCCTTTTGTGTTTTGATGGCTGCATATCAAGATCGATGAATATGTAGTATCCATCATGAATATGTCTTATTGATCTTTCAATGATGATTGGCCAATAGATTGCATGCAAATTGGATTAATATGGCTACAATCCATGAGGTGACTGTATACTGAAGTTTAAATTCATAAAAACATCGAAACATCAATTCAATATGAAAAATGATTACCATGATCAAGTACTCATGAATGACCTAAAAAAAATATAAAAAGTTGAGCCATATTATTATTGTAATAATTTTGCAAAAAAAGTTGAATGAGTATTGAGTACTGATTCAACTCTTTTTGCAAAATTATAATAATAATAATATGGCTCAACTAAATTATAATAAAAATGCGAATGATATATTTTGATGATGTCTATGACGCTGGTGATGATGGGATCTTAACGAGGTTGTATAAACCAGGCTTGGTTCATGTGATGCACAACATTTGAAGAATAACTTTACACAGCTTTACACAACAAATTAACAGTGTTGCGCTTGGAGAGCAAAATAAGTATTCTGTTTTAATTACTAATGTTTATGTAAATGTTTATTTATGTAAATGTTTATT
This sequence comes from Strongylocentrotus droebachiensis, assembly GCA_035222895.1. Lineage (NCBI taxonomy): Eukaryota > Metazoa > Echinodermata > Echinoidea > Camarodonta > Strongylocentrotidae > Strongylocentrotus > Strongylocentrotus droebachiensis. The sequence continues at coordinate 54,665 of JAVYIG010007300.1, forward strand.
TATGTTAATGTTTATGTATGTATCATCATCGCCAAGGTCAAAGTTGTCATTAAAATATAATTCGCATTTTTATAACAGTTTATTGATATCAATAAGAATTTTTAGAAATACAAAAAGTTGAGCCATATTATTATTGTAATAATTTTGCCAAAAAAGTCGAATGAGTAATGCATATTAAGTATATTTCAATTACCATCAAAATCTTAATCCCATTGTAAATCACCTCACTACTGAAATGTCACCGAAATGTGTATTATGTTGGCAGAGAAAGTGGTGACTAAAAGTTTTCGCCTTTTAATTACTGGATGACCGAAATTTTGAGAGATAGTTACAGACGCACCTTCTTCAAAATAGTTGACAAGGTCCTTCTTCTCTTTAAGTTTGAAAATATCGATGAGTTCTTGAGCACCATCCATCCTCCGACCGTGAGTGGCGACAAACTTGTGTAGGAGATGCTCGTATTTCCCCTGCGGACACTGTTTGTGAATTGACAGCTCCTCCGCTGAGCTGGCGGCGACGAAATCGAAGCCCAGGTCGACGGCAAAATCGGTGACTGGATAAAGTTTTATATTAATTTGCTTGGAAAGGTCATTCACAAGGGCATCACTAAGAACTTCTTCCGCCATCACTACCTGAAGGAAAATAAAATTGATTAGGAAAGCTGATAGTAGGAAATGTATAATGATATCAAAAGGAAGGGACCCCCTTTTGGCTTTGATCGGCCTAACCCTGAATCTACTCGAATGTTGGGCCACAATAGCCACCAACCCCTTGGTAAAGATGAAAAGAATTGTATAATACATTGTGTTGGGCACCCCTCCCTCTAGACAAGTCTGTGTTTTTTTTTTGTTATTTAGATTAACATAAGGCGAAAAGTTTATTGTCATTTGGTCATTTACCCAGATCATCAAGGAAGAGAGTCGAAAGTAATTTCTGAAAGGGAAATAATGGGATGCACGAAGTAGAATTCGAGATTGGGATGAGGTATTCAAAACTGTGAAAGAAATACGGGGATTAAAGAAAGAGCAGATTACAGAAACATGAAGAAAGAGAGAGACAGACAGAGATGATATCATTATGAGATACCATGACAAAATATTACAGACATGAGTGCTTCTATTTTCATTGTGTAGTTTCAACATTCAAATTATATTTATTTGAAGTAAATATTAGAAACAAATTGCATGTGGTTCCTTTTCCATAGCTGTATTGTATTTAAAAGGGCCAGAAGGGGATTTCCCCCATCTCATAGAGTCTTTTGTCAAGATCCAGAGTTTCCAAATGTTGCACTATAATCATTGAACTATTCTTCTTGTTAGTGCTCATGTTATATCTCTACCCCCTCTCTACCTTACTACCCCCCCCCCCCCCCCCATTTCTCTCTCTTTCTCTCTCTCTCTCTCATCTAGTCCACTGACTGGACTGTTTCCGTGTCGCGCGCCCAAGCTAAGAAAATAACACACCCTCCACTCTAAACCGGAGAGAATCCTTACCTCTCATTCTACCCCGATAACATCGGTTGTATTTTCGGGGGTCGCACGATCTGTGTGGCATGTGTGTAAGGGAGGAGGACATGGATGATTGAAGAATAATATATATATATATATATATATATATGAACTGACAGAATCAGGACTACCCGTATACACGTATCTCTGTCTCTCACTCTCTTTCTCTCTTTCTCTCTCTCTCGTACCCCCCTCCCCCCCCTCTCTCTCTCTGTTTTACTCTCCATCTTGTATCACCTATATATACCGTTCTCTCCCTCTCTCTCCCCCTGTCTCTCTCTCTCTCTCTATATATATATATATATGTTTTACTCTCCATCTTGTACCGCCTACTGTTCTCTCTCTCTCTCTCTCTCTCTCTCTCTCTCTCACTCCTTCTTGCCCCCTCCCTATTGTAACCTGGTGAAAATCGAGCATATCTTACCTCAGTTATTACACTCCAATATCAAAGAAAGTAATGATGTAAACTTAGGCAGCATGCATGGCTCGACGGGCTCAGTGTAGTGTCTGCCTATACGCGTGCGGCTATCACTACGTTAATCCATCCAATCCGGAAATGTAGCACGAAGGGGGAATTCCCCAATTTGCAGTTCTTTGTCAAGAACCCGGATATGAAACATAATTCAAACAATTTGTTTTGTTTTTATAAGATGTTTTATATTCTGGATATCTTGCGACTCTCCAGTGTAGCGCTTAGCGCACAGTTTGCGATAAACATGTTGGCAAATGCTTTCATTATTAAAAGGGATTGGATATCTTTGTCGCAGATTCTAAACAAAATCCTGGATTTAGCTCATGCGTTGCAATCATAATTAAAAACATTTAGGTCAGTCACGAATCCCATGACATTAACAAACCGATCGCCCGTCTGATTATCAAGATATTTAGGATTGGAATTCGAAATTTCAAAAAACGTTTCCCAATGGTTTTTATAACACTAAAATCTGAATATGAGTATGGTAAAAACTGGTCACTCAAAGATTTATACTTTTTTGAGGAGCTTCATGATCATTTTGAAGCGCAATTATGTGAAGGCTTCAATATTACATCATACGACAGACGCTAATAACGCGTAGGGCCATGCATATCAGATTTGGCATTGTTAAACAATCCCTTTAATCATAATTATAATGATGATAACGGTTATGATGATACTACTAACAAAAATGATAATAATAACAACAACAACGACAATAAAATAACAACAACAATCATATTAATGATAAGAAGAAGAGGAAGAAGAAAAACAAGAAGAAGAAGAGGAAGAAGAAAACGAGAAGAAGAAGAAGAAGTAGAAGAGAAGAAGGAGAAGAAATAGAAGGAGTAAATAAAGAAGACGAATATTAAGCAGAAGAAGAAGAAGAAGAAGAAGAAGAAGGAGAAGAAGACGGAAGATAAGGAAACGAAGAAGAAGCTGCATTACAAACTGTTGCAAAAACTCTAGAATAACCGAATTATAATTCATGGTCGGCGGAAACGGGGAGTTGAGGGGGCTGCAGCCCCTGCTCCTTTTTCAGTACACAAGCCCTTCTACATTTTGTACAAACGATAGTTTCGCTACATGTATAAGAATTTAGAATGCTCTGCTCCCTCGAAAAATATGGGTTTAATACAACAACCTGTTACCCTGAACATTATCAGTATTGTGATTCATTATGTATGCAATACCCGGGGACAGGCTTGATTGTGTGAAATACAAGTTTCAATAGGGCCTAGCCTACTACAAAATAGAGGAATATAACAGCAACAACAGCAATAATAACGATATTAATTTGCAAAAGTGCCTCATTGAGGGTCGGTCAATCAATGGGAATGACGGAGTATCTCACCGAAAAAACGATAAGAGGGCTCTTACCCCCCCCCCCCCCCAGAAATTTAGGAATCGCCAAAGGTATCTAAATTGACGAATTATAAAGCTGAATAACCTATTTAGAGGATGGAAAAAGGAACTTAAAAATGTCTGTGTGGTAACATTTTCGCCCCCAACTTCTGAATACAAACTTCCTTGCTCGCTTGCTGCGCTCCCTCTTAAAAAAAAATGTAATTTTTCAAAGTGCGTCGGTAGAATGCAAAGTTGATCTTCCCGGTTCAGTCGCCATGTCCCCTTTTATATTGTGTTACCCGGGTATTAACACCCCCCCCCCCCTAAAAAAAAAACGGATGGTGCAATTACACTTGCAATTCATCATTTATACCAAACTTTGGGTTGCTAGCTGTGGCGATATCCCCGAATTGCACCAAGTGTAACTACGAGTGTTATTTATTCCTATGCTTTTCGTCTACGCCTGCTTTTTTCGGCCCTCATAGAAATTGTTTATTGTTTATTTTGTATTGTTTGATGTTGTTCTGAAATGATAATATATCACAACTACATATTCTGAGATTTTCATGTTCGCAGCTACCACTGTAGGGCCGTAGGCGCTATTTGAAATTCATCAAAATTTACCGGGAGCACCGGTAATTGTTATATTCTATTTTTCTCGAAAGCGGAAGCGTTTTAGGGGCTATTACATTTCTAGTGCTTATAATACATCCACAGGGGTTTCTAAATATATCAAAGTTGTAAAGAATCCACCCAATTTTCAAAATTTTCCCAAAACTTTGTATTACCTTTTATGTAAAAACATTGAAATCTAGATGATCAAAAATGCCTGTATACACACGTGGGGGGAAAGAGAAAGAGAAAAACAAAGAAAGATCTAATGCAGAAGGGGAAAGAAAGAGGGGATCTATTACTTACTTATCTTTAAAGCCTCGGTTTATATACAAGAAATTAGAAGTAAAATATACATTCTGCTTCATCCACATTAGAAAAATTTACCACCTTCTCTTCTCCTCCTGTTTGCTTCTAACATTTCTTCTCACAAACTTAGACACACATTAAACTACATAGTCTACCGACATACACTCGTTTCTTCCCATTTATATTTTTATGTCACTTCAGTGTTAAAAATCCCAAATTTGTCATACTACATCAAAGCAACACACAATTCAATCTCACCCAAGCTAGACGTCTGCTGCTATTCTTACCGTCGTAATTCAAATTCAGAAAGAACGTTGAGAACGTAGAGAAAGTAAAGACTCATTCGATAATGAAAACTCTGTCGGAAGATGATCAATTCATCAATATCTACTCCTAATTTGTGCTTCAGAGCAATCAAGGTGGAGCTGACTTCAAACTACTGCGAATTTGGCAGTGATATGCACGTTCAGTTTCAAATACAACTCACATTATTATGCACGCACACAGTGCAAAAGAATGACAAGCGAGAAGAAAAGAATATGACAATTGATAGGCACCGTTGCACTGTGTAAATAAATGGCATGAATGTGAATAACAGCAGGCTGCCATTGCGTCCCCGTCCACAAAATCAGTAACAAAGTAGAATATCTGATAATAGTATATGCTACTGAAATCCTTGCATTTGTCAATTGGCTGGGATTTTGTTTTTGTTACAGCATGTTGGTACTTGTAATTGATAACAAGTCCAATGAAAATAGGGCCCAGAAGAATTAGTCTTAGGGTGCGAATGATCTTGCTTTTAAATGACCTTGTTTGACAAATTGTATGCATACTTTTTTTAAACAAAATGTTCTCTTGACGACTGCAAAGCTCACTAGAGAGTTGCACGACATGGTAATGAATCGTAAGATGATTACACACACCGAGAAAGAATGACGTGGAAGCACTATAGGTCCTATATCCAGATTCACGTAAAGATAAAAAAAAATGACTGAGATATGATCTTAGATAGCTAGAATGTGGCGGTTTCAATGTCTCAAAATGTAGTTTGTGCTGCTTTGTGTTTACACTGTGTAGGTTTTTTCCCCTATGCGTCTTTTGAGTGTCCTTGATGCTGGTGCCCCCTCCCTTTTACAGATGCTCCCCATCCCCTGGAAGACATAGATTTTACCTGTGTTTCCATATTAACTGGTTTCCTTTATAGAAAATGAATCGACCTACAATATGTTTGTCAAAATAATTAAATTGATATAATCAGAAACAAATGAACACTCTTTTCAAATAAACTTCATGTGACTTTCAAAGAAAAAATTAAAAAACACAGTTTTTTAAAACCATTCTGCTATTTTTACGATTCTTCTTTCAGAGGGCAATCAACACTAGCTTTTTGGAACCGTACACGGCGTGAAAATATTTAATGGAGTGAGTGGCAGGTCCATCCATCATGTTTATTGCGGAAATTTCGGAAGGATAATACTTGTTATGTACCTCTCTTAAGAAATCTAGCCATCTAATTGGTCGAAATTGGAGTCGTGATCTTAGCCATTCCCGTAAAGGAACGAACAACGGTCAATAGTTCATGAGTGAGATTCATTAAAGTAGATATTCATTGATTTTTAAAACTAACTTTATTTTCATTATTGCAAAGTTGAAACTTTGATTCGACAAGGTTATCAAAATTCAATGCTTGGAAACATTCGAAGTAATGATTATTATAAATTACAAAACGCTTAAATACAGCCCCGGCATAGCACCTGAAGAGCTCTCCGAACGCTGCTAAGATGTGTGAGATCACAGTATGGACATGACTTGCACAAGCAGACGATGTCCCATGACACCACATACATTTTCAGGGCCTGTGTTTTCATCTTCTCTTGAGTTCTTTTTCTTATTTCACTACCGTCAGGCTAAATGTATAATCTATTGCCTCACTCTAAACCCCGCGCATGGCTTTATTTTGATGACACATGCAGCGATACAAAAATAAAGGAATCTGTCGCTTCTAAACAAAATAAGACGCCATTGTATATTCAGCTGCACACATCGGGGTATGTTCGGCGTTTCAAGAGGGAACAAATGCCGTCCTTGATATCATTCCGGGGGTTTTCAATTTGAAAGTCTGGTTTCTTTGATTGTTAATTAACCCCTATCCTGTGTATTTACAAGCTAAAGATTTTAGTTATCAGAATCGGGTCATATCCCCTTTTGAATGGTTTGACATGCCATTACATTTATATACACTAAACTCATTATAATTTGAGAAATAATAGCTTTGCAATTATGTTCATTCTCTATGAGATGTCGTCTGCTTGGGCAGTGTTGGTCCATATAATGACGTCACTAAAACATCTTTATTTTTCCGGCGAATCTCTCGTATATCCCAGCTGCTATGGAGGTGGTTGTATTTTTATTTTTTATAAATCACCAGATATGTAGTTGACCTAAAACTTGTACGATGGCCATCTGTTAGCTTACCAGTTTCTAGTGATACATTAGTTGACATATTTGTGATCTTCTTTGAATTTCACCTTTAAAGATTCCGGGTAGCCGGAAAATAATAAGATTTTGATGAGATCCCCATTAGTTTACGTGTTAAAAGTTAGTTTGTGCGAGTGCGGATACCATACAGTGCTTTTTGTCTGCGATTCCCAAATGATTGTAACAGTCATCTTTCCAGCGAAGATTAACAGACAGTGTCTGGTAAGAATTCTTTGTAGATTTTGATGTCAATTCGGTATATAAAAGATATAAAGACTGCTATAATATTCGAGGGATATATTTGTTTTTAAAGGCTCTCGGGAAAGTTACATCCTGCTATCCCTCTCATAGCAGTCAGTATATCTATACTATTACCAGGGGACCAAAATCGGCTGAATCTGGAGTTGAACCCAGTAGACAGTTGGGAAATTCTTGTACAGAGACCAGGGGCGGTAGAGCGTCTTTCAAAGTGGGGAGGGGCACTTACCAGAAAGGGGCACTTTCTGGGAAAAAGGGCACCTACAAAGGGAAATCTCAAAGCAAAAATATACAATTTTTAGACAGTGGTATATGCCCCTCCATTGTGTTTACATTATCAGGGATGTTTCAATGTTTGTTTCTCCCTATATACATGGTCCACGATACTGATTATCATACTTTGCAGTTGGGTATGATGGTCTGATTTATTTGCGAGCGAGCGAAGCGAGGCAGTATAAGTTTTATAATTTGTGAGGTCGCAGTGCGAAAAATTACATCTTATAAGGAAGAACAAATTCTGATGTGGATTTTAGCACAATCTATAGTATTGAAAGACTGATTTGTTTTGTATTTATAAGAAACGTAGTTATATCAATCTAAAATGCGAGTGAGCTTTGGGTAAAATTAGAAACAAGTTGCACTTAGTCGTTTTAAATTAGGAGCACATGTTATGGTTAAAGGAAAAGGGGCACATAAACTAAGGAAAGGACACTTATAAGAAAAGAAAAAGATCACATCTCAAGGTAAAAACGAAAGATGGGGCACTTCTCGCACCATAAGGGTCACACACCAGAAATGAAAAAAGGCACTTAGTATGAGAACAGAATAAGGGCACTTATTACAAAGGAAAATGGTATTAATTAGAAGGTTATTTCATAACGTATTATGCGCTATACAAGAACTGAACTATTAAGGTATAAGGGGCATGTTCCGAAATTAATGGGGAACTTTTTAGAGATGATAAAGGGGCACTTAATTCAAAGTTAAAGGGGGTACGTCTCAAATTTGATTAGGGGAATCAACGGAGATGAAAGGGGCACCTAAAAAATGAAAAGAGGGCAAAGGAAAAGAGGCATTTGTCAAAATATAACGAACATCTCTCAGATTTTCAAAGAGCCAATTAAAAATGGTCACTTATCGGAGATGGTAATGGGCACTTTTTGTACTTGGACAGAGGCACTCACATCAGATAACTAGGGGCACTCGTGAGAATGAATAAGGGCACTTATTACAAAGGAAAATGGGCACCTTTGAGATTTTAATAGAGGCATCCAACAGAGGTTTCAGAAAGAAATAGGGCACTTAGTAGGATGAAAAAAGGGGGGGGGGGCGCGTGTCAAAATAAATTAAGGGGGCACTTATCAGAAGAGAGAAGTGTCACTCGGCAAAGATGCAAAGGGGCACTTATCAGAAGAGGAAGGGGTATTTATTACAAAAAACGGACACTTGTTAATATAAAATGGACACCTGTCAGATTTGAACGGGGGCAATTATCCTAGGTGAATTTAGGGGGCACGTATCAGCGGTGGTAAGAGGCTCTTATAGGAATGTTGAACGGCACCTTTTAGAAATCAAATGGAACACTTATCTAAAGTAAGAGGACGAACCTTTCCTATGTAAAGGGGACACTTTAGGGGTACTTGAAAAGTGGGAGGGGGCATTAACTAGTTTACTCAAAATGCTTTATTTCTCACTTAGAATGTAGTAAAATGGCAATATCTCTTTGTAAAATTGGAAGCTTTTTTTTTGAATACAGTTAAAGCCTTTGAAACCTCTTACATAGAGTAATGTATGCTTTAGTGATTGATACATATTAAATTTACTGCAAGGAATTGAAAAACACGATTAATAAAGTGAGTAAACCATGAAAAGCTACCTAAGGCTCCGTTATTTATCAACAGGGTCAGCACGTTTAGGTTAATATGGTTAGCAAGCTTGAATACATTTTGATTTAATTTGTTTTTGCTTTGGAGGGAGTAGATTCTTTATTGTTGCATTTCAGAAATATGAAAACTTCAATACGTTTCTATATTTTCTCTTTATTTTTTTACGTTTAGCACTGACAGTATCTTAGGCCCCCAAAATACATATTTAGCGTCCTTTCTTTTTTATTAATAGAAAGGAGATTAATAGGAAGGAGGAGGGCCTTTTCTCCGAAATGGCCGCTCGGCAAAAAAAGACGCCGGCCGAGCGGCCTCCAAAAATGATCACATCCAAGAAGGATTACGATTATTTATCAATGTTTGTTTTTTAATAATACAGTTAATCACTTCTACATCTACCCATTCGTAATGTTAAAAAAAACTCAGAACTCCCAAATTATCTGACTTATCGCACTTCAAATCTAATAAATACAGAAATTTGTCCTTGTTTTATTATCCAGTTTAATACCGAATGATAAGGCATTGTATGAACAATGACAAATGTTATTAAATGGTAACATTTTCAGAAAAAAAAAATTATACGTTTAGTTGCAACTGTAGTACACAAGAAGTACTAAACTCAGTGCATGTGACAAAATGCTAAACGTGTTTATGTGTGTTTTGGCAGATAATAGGCAATATTTACAGCTTAAAAGGGTTGGTGTTTTATATAGATTAAGACAGTTTGTGCCAAGGCGTGTTTTGTTGTTACTGTATAAGGCGTTAATTCAACCTCATATGACCTACGGAATTGAGGTTTGGGGAATTAATTATGAAATGAACATGAAGTGTTTATTATTAAGCCAAAAAATGGCACTAAGAGTTATAACGTTTAGTCCAATAAGGACTCATTTACAACCGATATTCCAGGAGCTAAAATTATTGAATGTGTATCAACTCCATAAATTATCTATTTGTGTTTTTATGTATCAATTATTGAATGATAAATTGCCACAGTCTCTAATCCAGTATTGCTGTTTCATAGAGCACAACTATGAGACTAGACAAAGAGAAAGTAAGAAGTTAAGTGTGCCTAAAGTAAGGACAACGCAAGGTAAATTTTCAATGTCATTCAGAGGCACACGCTTTTGGAATGATCTACCCCTTTCTGTACGGGAGAAAGCATCAGTATCTTGCTTTCGTAGAACTCTCATATCACAAATGTTAATAGAATAGTTGTTTATAACTTAGAACCAAGGCTCTTGCCTTTTTGTAAATATTATGTTATATAATTCTTCATCTTTTATTTAGTGTAAAATACCAAAGCTTTGTATATAAGCACAGAACATATTTACCCTAGATGTAGAATAATTTGTAGCTTAAGTATGAATTCAATAGTTATTCATATTTATTCATTACATTCTCATTAATTGCTGTGATACTTTTTGTGTTAGTGGTACTAGACACGATTAGCATTAAATGCTATTTTCTGGTCCCATTTATCCTTTCAATGTTAATTAATCATTCACATTTGATTGTTATATATTGATGTACTTGTTGTTTTGGATAATAAACTTCAAACTCAAACTCAACTCAACTCAATACAAATATGATGTAAACATACACAAAACTTACAACTATAACGATTAAAAACTAAATTATGATTGGTAAGTTCTACTAAAGAAATATATATACAAGTGATATAAACATTTAATCTAATAAACTACTGTAAAGGAATCAATTAAATTATGAATACAAGAATTCGAATTTATTGTTGCATCGTTTGGCAATGAACAGAATCCTAAAGTATGTAAATAAATAGCAGTGATCCTTAAATAACATGTCAGATAAACGAACCATACACATGCAGGTCGTTGTTTAATGATAGTTGAATACATTCTGAATACATATATTGTTAATAATATACAGATCATATCAAAATTGCATTTCGAATTATCAAAATTTATTACTGATAAATACATTAGTTCAAATAAGATATATCGGAACTAAACAGTATAGGCTTTCGGCACCTTTTGCGCGCATGTACAACATTTCTGAAGCATCACCATGCATTTAGTCTTCGTCCAGGGCCACAGAGAAACCATACTCTACTGTATACACAATCATGACGATGCAGGCTTCAGTCCGGGACATTAAAAGTTGCCGAATGTTGTCTAGCTAGAGTAAAGTTTCTTGGGTCTACAAGTCTCACCGTCTACCCCGATAACCAGTTGGAGTTTTAAGACAGCATTCTAGAGGGGAGCTCAACACCCTACCCTCCCCTCCCCTAAAAAAAAATCACCCCCACACACACAAACAAAATCATATATATATTTTTTTTCTTTCTGCGTTTTCAATATAATATATAATCATATACCTAAATTAGCAATTATTTCTTCATTAGACAAAATTACAATTTTCAGTACATTAAATAAGATTCATACATACGCAATCATTTTCAATGAAAAAAAATTAAGTACAAAATATATACAGTTAAGCGAGGCAAATTGCATGTGAATGATGAGACCGTATATACAGTGCGTCCCAGAAAAAACGAAACCGAGAAATATCAATGTTTTATCATAACTTAATCACAACCATAATTAATGAATGATACATATTTGGAAAGCTTAGAGTCTCCTCTTTCAGTTGATGCTACTCACGTGATGCATATTTCACGCATGAGTGATTAAAAGCAATTTGAAGGAAGGAAACCAAAAAGTAATTTGGCGGGCGGTATCTGAATTTCAAAGAAAAATTCATATTCCTGGAACATTCATTTTCTGCTCTTTCATATGATACCTCAATCAAGAAAATGAGCCAGGAATACAAAGTTCTGTTTGTTTAAAGTAGCCCTTACATTTTCATAATTTTAACAAACGAATTCGTTTTCACTGGGTGCCTGCCGTAGCACAAAGCAGATTTGACAAAAGACTTAACTCCGTTTCGTTGACAATCAGCCATGCATGAAGACTCTCGTCTACGGCTGATTGTCAACGAAACGGAGTTAAGTCTTTTGTTAATTTCGTTTATTGATACGGCAGGCAGCCAGTGAAAACGAATTCGTTTAATTTTTTTTTTCTGGGACGCACTGTATAGCTTCATACATCGTATTTTTTTCTTCGGTTAACTGTCTCTTTGATGACGTATCAGTGGTAAAAGCTTATCTGTACTAGTTTATAGGAGGGATTAGACCACCCTGCAAGGTCAGTGGACAGGTGGTATCTCATCAACTCAGTTCTTAATTAACATAAGAAAAGGAGTATCATGGGGGACCAATGCTCACCGATTAGGCATTGTTTTCTATATAGAGGGAGCAAGTAGCTACAATTAGCACATCGTGGCTTTAAGCATCTTGAGTCTACTGGATTTCACAAACACTACACTAAATCTACAGAATTAGGCTGAAAATCCGTCTGCTTGAAGGATTATTTTAAGATTATTTTCTCTCTTGACGCTCTCTCCACCAAGGAGACGGATTCGGTGAAGTCTGACGTAGTCTCAGCGGAACATAATCCCGGAACGAAATAGACTGATTTTTCGGTCTCTCTAAAGACCTGACAAGATGAGCAAACTCGAAGAAAAAAACCCTCTCCTATCACCGCTTCTGGTTGGTTACTGCCAACGGGGCAAACCAAACATTTTCTCAGTCCTTGATTCTGGCTGAAAAAGAAAAAGAAAAACAAGTAATCAAAAGTTGTGAATAATTCCGAATAATACAGAAAGTTAGTAAGAAGAGAATGATGGAGAAAGCTATATACTTTGCTGTCTTAAGCGTTTGGTCTAGGGTCAAAACTGTATCATTCCCACCCCATTCTAACATGATCAAATAAATACCCCATAATATCGATAACATTTAGGTTGATGTGTGCATCTCTTATTTACACTGTCCTACTTGTAGCTACTTGCACCCTCTATATAGAATACTTCCCCAATCGGTGCCTTGGTCCCCCATGATCCTCTTTTCCTATGTTAAATGAGAGATGAGTTAATGAGATAGCCACCTGTCACAGTGACCTCGCTGGCTCGCTAGATGGTCTAATCCCTTCTGACTGAAGTAGTAAAGCCTGCCTTTAATTTAAAAAAAATCCTTTAAGATAGAAAAGGCATTCAGTATGACATAAGACAAAAAATTAACGAAGTAAATCTTTCTCTTCTCTTTTGTCTTTACCATCCGAAGGATGTGCCCAAGTACCCTTTCTATATCTCTTAAAACACTTACACAAGGTTCCTCTCGATCTCTGTATAATAAAGTCAGCATTAACGACCCGCTTTGTTCGCTCATTTCTTGATTATCTTCTTGTGGTTGGTCTAGTTGGATGGCGAAACGAGAAAGCTCTCCTTCAGAATCCAAACAACATTCAATCCTAATGAGAATAGAAATAGAAAAGGAAGAGAAAGTATGTTCTATAAGTTACACAAATGTATACATCGAAACTCGTAAGATATTGCCATTGTTGCTCAATAATAAACACTTTCTGAGTAACGTAAACTGAGGACGCATATCTTCTTGAGTGAAAGTTTTTAAAAAAGACGACAAAACATTTTACCACACTAAGTTAAACTTAGAATATAATGAAAATGATGGAAATGGGAGTCCTGACAAAGAACTGGCTTTATTAGGTACAAACCATTTATCCTTGTGTCCGTTCATAATGTAGCCACAGACTGTCTGAGGATCAACCAATGTTTTAGGAATATGTACTCATAATCATACAATTCGATTATACATGTATTTGAAAATCCGATTTTACATATTTAAGAATTGTTTTAATCCAATAAGATATGAAATTCTGTACAAAAAAGGGGATTGAATGTGAAGACCCTATTATAAACTCACGTCAAAAGCATAATAGACGTAAATTCTCTGATGGCTGTGATGATTTCTATCAAGTCTGATTCGTTGAACACACAGTAAGGATGACTGATGATTTCGAGTTCCAGCATCATGCCACTTGCCTTCAACATTTTGATAAATTTGTCAACAGTGTCACGTGACACAGTATTGCTTGCTTCCCTTCTCGGGTCAAAGGTCATATTAAGATATTTCAGTTGGACAAAATTCTTCACCAATCCGTCAATGATGACCGAAACGACCTTATCGTAGAAGGTTTCTTCTGCTATCTTTCTGTCATAGTTGTTCGTGGCAGATACGTCAAGTTCTGAAATATTTGGTAACTGGGAAAGCAGTACTGGAAAGACTTCCATATGAGAATCGATTTTTGTCTGGAAGGTCTGCACAGACCGGAGGGGCTCTAGAGATAACGCATGAATCTTGCATGGAATATAAATAAACATTCCTAAGTGACGCAACTCACGGAGACTACGGAGGACCCTCCATAAGTCGACAAAAAGGTTGTATGCGCTTTTGACGTCCATTTCTTGATATCCAGGAACCTAAATTACAGGAAAAAGTAAACGAGAGCATTTAGGAACGCAGGTATCGGACCCCGATCGGACCCGATTCGTTGACAAGTCATGTTCACAAGTCATGTTCACCAAGAATCTTAGTTCCCAACATAGAACCAATAGGGTCTCTTTTTTTTTGTAATTTGCCCGCACAGGCTCTAAAATGTAATTTTTTTCCCGACATTTAGACTTTTATGAATGGGAAGAAATGGACCCTTTTTCTATCGCTCGATATCCCTGAATGCAGATGCCTTGTAATTCTAAGGGCGTGTCCACACTGCAGTGAGATAGCGCGGTCTATCGTAGCACCCCCTTTATTTTAGGAAGTGGCGCTTTCAGGGCAAATACGTTAGTACGTTAAATAACAAAAAGTGTTTAATGGCCACTATTTCTAGTATCGAGAAACGCATGCCATAGTAAATAACTGTCTCTAAAAAATAAAATAACAATTCCATAAAAAAATATAATATTAAACACCAACAAACAATTACCAATATGTGTCAGGAAATAAACGAATAGACCAGGGCAGGCGCGTACGAAGCGGGGGGGGGGGGGTTGAACCCCCCTCAATTTAAGTTTTTGGTTTTGGTTTTGGTTTTTGGCTGAACCATTTAAACAAGAAGCAGACATAGTACAATTTACTGACAATACAATGCAAAGTTGGAGGATTGTGGACTAAAAACATGTTAAACCTGGTATGCGTTTTTTTTTTTTTTTATAGATGTAAGACGACTTACACCGTGTTCTAAAATAAGCTGTTGTAAATTTGGCAGGTTGATCAAAATGGAGGGGAGGTGGATTGAATAGATTGTGTCTAAGACCTGGACCGATCGAAGTGGCTCTAAATCACACGGGATATTCCGGCTAGATGGTATTGGAAGATGAAGCACGTTGAGGTCTGGTGAGGTGTGGAGGTTTTTCCACAGTTCACAGAAGCTTCAGTGTTTTCCAGTTCAACAGGTTCCTGTAAAACAAAACAAACAACGAAATAAACAATTACAAACAAGTAACACAAACTTGGGTGATGAAGAAGTTTTGAATTTATAGTCATACACGTAAAATTTGTCCCGAGTCCAATTGGTCAAAGCTGGTAGGTCCATGGTCCAAGGAACTGTAAACCCTAAACCTAACCACCTAACCCTCAATAGACATAAATGTATCACCGCATTCGAAATGATGATAATAATGATAATAATTAAAATAAGAATAATAATTAAAATAAGAATAATAATTGCAAGAGTGATAATGATAGTCATCAGAAAAATAATGATGACGATAATGGTGTTGATGTTGGTGATACATACTTATACTAATATTAAGACTGCTATTATTACTCCTAATGATAAAAACAATGATAGTAATAATAAGAATAACAACAAGAAGAAATACTGAATTTAGAAAATAATTATAACAATAATGATGATAATAATGAGAAGAATACATTTTATTATAATCTTTAGTATCATTAATATTAAATCAAAGTAATGATAATAATTATAGTCAGGCACATTAATGAATAATTATAACAAAAAATAGCATACAGGGTTTATATAACGTTTAAACATGAATGATAAGTAATTAAAGTAGGCCTATACGGACAACAGGGTCAGGGGCGGATCCAGGGGGAGGCACAGGAGGCACGTGCCCCCCGGCCAACAAAAAAAATAGTGCGCAGTGTTGGAATCAGCCTCAAATTCGTAAAAAAAGGGTCAAATAGGAACGTGCCCCCCCCCCCCCCAGCGAATTTGCGGCTGGCGCGATTTTTAAATTTTCGGGGGCAAAAAAAAAAAAAAAAAAAAAAAATGTGCTCTTACCCCCCCCCCCCCCCCCCCCCCCCCTAATTCAGCGGCTGGCTGAATCGTTGCGATTTTGTTGGGACCAACAAAAAATATATATATATATGTCCTCTTACCCCCCGTGTGCCCCCCCCCCCCCTACCCCCCTGGAAGAAATTCCTGGATCCGCCCCTGAGGGTACTACGATGCTATGTAAGATCAAAGATTATTTGATGGGAGGGGTGGCAAGTTTTAAAACAATAGGAAGCAAAAAGGTTATTATATTTTCAGCCCCAAATTCCACCCCCCCCCCCCCCCCCCCCCCCCACTAACCGAATTCATTGTGCGCAGAGATATCCAAAGCGTGACTTACTGTCGCTCCAATAATCAGCTCCCTTATCTTTGGCAGGAAGGTCGAAACATGTGCGAGGCTGCTCATTGATATCACATTGTGAGCTTCAAAAACACGGACCGATGTGAGGTGCTTCAGATTAGACCTGATGTTGGCAGGAATGGGGAGAGCTAGGATACTTAGAAAGGACGAAGTGTTCATGCTGTTCCATAGTCTCACAAATAAGTCTGGAGAACCGTTCATTTCAGTGATGCCAATGGTTGTGATCTACAACGCATAACCATGGTAACAGTGAAAAGGGGTATTCATAAGTTTCATTGAGCACGTTGAGTAAAATGGAATCTAGATTTGATTGTTCTAATGGTTGGAAAAACTTTTAAAGAATTTCTATGAACTGCTGGAAACGGTCAGTTGCCAACATTGAATGTGTAGAAATACAGTGTCATTTCTTCTACAAAAAGGCAGTTGTTTTTTAAAGTTAAAGTTTTGTTCTATCTTCTGAATATAACACTGTCCCCTCCCCCTCCCACAACAACAAGAAACTTACCGGATAATTTGTTTACAGATATGAAATAGTTGCAATAAAACGACACTGTCGAACACTACATTGTTCGTAGAAATAAGAATTTCCTTTCATCTTGTTTATAAAACTTATAACAGTTCTTTAATATGCCGTTAGATCGTTCAAATATCGATACTACCACACAATAATCATAGGGGTATGGAACAGTTCTCTTAGACATTATGATATTTGATGAGGTGTTTATAAGAGTAAGGTATTTATTTCGGCCGGCCATGCTAGACAATGACAAACTATTGTTTCGAAACCCTTTTTTCCCCATTTACTCTTCCCCTTCTCCCCATCTCTCTCCCTTTATCTCCCCGTCTCATCCCTCGTTTCCCTCTCCTCTCCTCCCCTTCCCAACTATTTTCTCCCTCTTCTGCCCTCCGACTCATTCTCTATTATATTACCTTCGTCTTAATAGATCCTGGTAGTTTTTCAAATCCAACCACGGTTGATGCTGTAACTTGTACCAGTCGTAATTTTCGGTCTTTAAAAAAATGTGTCAACATTTTTTCAGAATCCTCTGCACAAGTACCTGCCTCGCTAATGAAATCTAAGATGATGTGTTCCCAGATGTTATATCCGAAGGGGAAACCTTTAATGAGATGTGCCAAAATATCTCGGCACGCCCTTACCGATGTCCCTGATGCAAACTGAAAGACCTCTTTTAGGCTAAAGGTTTCATGATGGACAATAGTGAAGTTTTTTCCTTCATCGAGGCCATTTGCGAGATATCTTCCTGCTGAATATTCCTGCGCTAACTTGTGGAAGAATTCAATGTAGATGATGATGTCACTATCCGTCTTTATTTTCTTTGTTAACAGACCAAGTGAGTAGCTGATGTTTACTTTATCACCATGAACTTCACTAAAATCGTCCTCACTTAACAGCAATGGATTAGGATCCTTCGAGTTGTTCAATTTCTTTAAGGCAACTTGCCCAATTGAAACAAGTGTGCTGTCGAGCAGGTCTCGCTCGATATCTCTATCTCGCTCATGCTTGGCATTCAGGTGTTTCCTCAAGAGCTCCATGATATCATCAAATAGTTTCGTTCGGGTGAAGTTTCCATGAATATAGCCATCTTTCCACAAATAACACACCATAGTGCAAAAAAGGGGAGTGGCAATCATTTCGTTGATAACGATGTCTTGTTCCAAGTATTTCTTTAGTTCTGTTCCTTTTGTTTTATTGGAAGGAAAGTATTTATCGATGAAATCTGTGGCATGCTGATGAGAATATCCTTCTATTACCATCTTGGCGTAGTAGAAACTTCTCGAATAGAAGTCTTTTTTCCTTACGGGCCGAGATGTTACCAAGACCCGACATTGCCTACATCTCTCCTCACACAATATATCAATGATGTAACTTATGTTATCCCTGCAATTTAGCTCTCCACTAAACTCATCATAACCGTCGAAGAGCATGACAATATCCTTCTCATGGGAATCGATATACTCTTCAAGCTGTTTTTTATACTTCTTGTATTTCTTCCCAAGCAACGGAACAATGGCTTCGGTTATTCCTGTCTTGGCATTCATGGATCTCATCTTGAAGACAAAGAGCAACTTCACATTCTTCAAAGGAGAATCTTCTTTTTTATTGGCCCAATCATAAGCCATTTTCGCTACAGCTGTTGTTTTTCCCCGGCCAGCCTCCCCAAACAACACAATTCTTTCTGGCAAAGATCCATCAACTTTAGTCCGGAATATATCGTTGACTGATCCGTATAAACTTATCTTCTGTAAGGTTTTGTTATTATTCTGGTCTTCTTTGTAGAGGCTGACGGTTGTGTAGTATTTCTCTAAGTCAACGTCTTCGTATCGGTCCCACGGCTTGATGTGAATTTTAAAGAGATGTTTCTCATAGTGTCTTTTCAATGTGTCTTGCAACTTTTCAAGGCTGAGGGTTTCTGCTATGTATTCTGGAATAAATACATACAACATAATGATAAATATTTCATTTTTAATTGCATTTTCATCACTGTTGGCCAAAGTATATTTTGATTCCTCACACGTTACAGTCATAGGCGCCGGAAGTGGGGTGGCACTTGCCCCCCAACCAAAAAAGTGTGGGGGGGGGGGGGAGGCAAAACGAATCCCCCCCCCCCCAAAAAAAAAACGCCCCCCCCCCCTCCAAAAGAAAAGAAAAGCAGTAAGGAGTAAAGATGGTTCGTGTTTTAACCCAAAAGAACATAACAATAATAAAAACCTGAAATAAATCACATATAAAACTCTATTCAAAGAAAAGGAAAAAAAACAGGGATTAAATTTCCTAAACATTCTGCATGCCACCTATATTTATCAATGGAGCTTTTTATATTAGCGATACGCTCATATCATGGAAATATTGTGAGAGGATGGGAAAGCGTGTGTGTTTTTTGTTATAGGAGTGAAAAGACATGAGCCCCTGAACGCTGGCGTACTGATGGGGGGGGGGGGTCATTTCTTATTCGATACCAGTGATTTACAAATTTTGCTAAAATGACATGATTTTCCAGTATTTTTTTTTAATTTTTGTGTAAGTCATACCTTTTTAATGCGTTTGTTTTAAAATTAGAAATTCCCAAATATACAGTCCGTCGAAATATATGCTTATTAAGAAGTCTTCATGTCAGGGCCTGCAGAACGGCTGGGCTCGGAGGCTCGAGCCCCCCCCCCCCCCCCCCCCCCAAAGAAAAAGTATGTTACAGAGAAAAAGAAAGAGAGAGAGAGAAAAAAAAAGGTGACTTGCAAATGTCACAAATGTCAAAATATGCTCATCTGACCGTAATTTAATGCCTAAAACCCAAGAGCTTACGGGGGCTCTGCCCCCTTGACCCCACCAAGGGCCCTAAAGCGGTCCCCTAGATGCTCATCTGACCGTAATTAAATACCCAAAACCCCTGAGCTTACGGGGGCTCTGCCCCCTGGACCCCACCAAGGGCCCTAAGGCGGGCCCCTGGATGCTAATCTGACCGTAGTTATATATCTAAAACCTCTGAGCTTAAGGGGGCTCTGCCCCCTGGACTACATCAATGGTTTTAAAGAGTGCCCCTGGGTGTTCATCTAACCGAAATTAAATACCTAAAACCCCTGAGCTTCCGGGGGCTCTGTCCCCCTGGACTCCCCGCCAATTAGTGACCTGCCAGTGTCACAAATAAGGTATCTAAATATGCTTATCTGACCGTAATTTAATGCCTAAAAACCCTGAGCTTCCGGGGGCTCAGCCCCTTGACTCCACACCAATTTACGCTCTACTTGATCGTTAATACTCCACTTTGAAAAACGTTCCGCGGACCTGCATGTAACGTGTAACATGTAAAGAGTGGTGGTGACGCAGATTTTTCTTCTGCTCCCCCTTCCAAACGTTTTTGCTAATAACGCCACTGACCTTGGAAGGTGAGCCCCCTGGAATGTTTGTTTCTGCTATGTATTTTGGAATAAGTACACACAAAATTATCATAAATATTTCATTTTGAATTGCAACTGCATCGCTATTTTCTACACGAAACAGTCATATTATTTTGATATCAATATTCGTAGAAATGTATTAGTTTTTTTTTAACATAACCATAATTCTTTTCAACATTTATTTCAAGTCTGTATGTCTATATAGCCTATACCCTTCTAAACCAAATAACCTCTTCACGATGTTTGAAAGGAGGGAAGTGCACCACGGAAATTTAGCATATCTCAAAATTTCCCGATGGTGTATAAAAGAGGGGATAATAATAATAATAACATTCCGCTTATATACAGCGCTTATTACATCTACAATGTCTCTAAGCGCTTTACAGATATACTACATATAGGCCATATATGCCTACCGGTCTCACAATTGCTGCCTCCATAGCCAGTTCTGCATGTACATGAGTACGCACCCTGAAGCTCATGACAAGTGCCTCCATTTCGACAGGGTGTTGATGCACATTTTCCCGGTTCTGTGAGAAGAAGAACAAAAATATGTAGAAAAATATTCCTCATTTGTTCAAATATCTAAACTAAAGGACGACATTCAACCAGATAGTTTCCCAAGTCATCTCATAATGTGTCTTGACACTTGTCAAGGCTGACGGTTTCTGCTATGTATTTTGGAATAAGTACACACAAAAATATCATAAATATTTCATTTTGAATTGCAACTGCATCGCTATTTTCTATACAAAACAGTCATATTATTTCGATATCAATATTCGTAGAAATGTATTATTTTTTTTTTTAACATAACCATAATTCTTTTCAACATTTATTTCAAGTCTGTATGTCTATATAGCCTATACCCTTCTAAACCAAATAACCTCATCATGATGGTTGAAAGGAGGGAAGTGCACCACGGAAATTTAGCGTATCTCAAAATTTCCCGATGGTGTATAAAAGAGGGAATAATAATAATAATAACATTCCGCTTTTATATAGCGCTTATTACATCTACAATGTCTCTAAGCGCTTTACAGGCATACAACATATAGGGCATATATGCCTACCTGTCTCACAGTTGTTGCCTCCGTAGCCAGCTCTACAGGTACATGAGTACGCACCCTGAAGCTCATGACAAGTGCCTCCGTTTCGACAGGGTGACGATGCACATTTCCCCGGTTCTGTGACAAGTTAAACAAAATATGTAGCAAAATATTCCTGATTCGGTCAAATATCTAAAATGACAGACGGACGTTAACTATATAGTTGCCCTAGCAATACAGCCAAGCTTTACAGTGCACAATCTCCACTCCACTCGCGTGAATTGAGAGCATTTCAGCCAGTTGCCCTTTAAAGTCTCGCAAAAGTCATGCTAGACCAATGCAGAGAGAGTTACACACGCACAGAACTCTGTGATCCAATCACCGTGGACTAGTCATGTGTCTTCATCCAACCGGGTACCTATTTAACACCTCGGCGGAGAGGAGCATATATAAATCTTTCTCAAGTACGTATGATCTTTACCAGGCATCGAACACATGACAAGACTAAGGCAACTTGCTTATTCAAAGCAAAGCAAGAGGAATTTTAGTGTTATCCTCTTACCAGGGAATAGATTAATGCAAGCCACCACAATAGCCAAGAGAGCTACAACCGAGCTCAGACCTGCAAGATAAAAAATATATATAAATGAATGAATCACATATAAATTATAGTTAATAAGAGAAAAAAGCAAGCAAATTTAAAATGTCCAAATATGGATGTGCTGTCAAAATCGTTAATTGGTGTTATTAAGAGGAGCCTTTTTGTTAGTGGGGGGGGGGGGGGGGCGGCGGGGGTTAAGGACGGGTATTGATAAGAAACTTGGAATAAATATTGCAGGTATCACCACTTAAAACTAATTACATTGTGCATATCTTTCTAAATGTTTAAAATGTGCATTTATTTACATATATATTTCTAGACTTATTCATTTATTTATTTTTTATTTATCTGTTTGCGATGATAGGTATTGAACACATGAAACCAAACAAAAATTGTTGAAATCATAGAAATTAAATCTCGGAAGAGAAAAAAATCACCTGCTACAAGTTTCCAAATTGAATTGTTCCTTGAAGAGATTTCTTCAGCAGGGGCGGGCCAGTCAATTTGTATTCTGGATGGCCCTAGATCTCGGGCACTCGAGCCAACAACTGATGGGCAAATTTCAGTCCTAGTCTGCCCCTGTCCTTCTGCAAGTCCAGGCTCTTGTCTACATCCAGACTGTTTCAGGGTCTTTTGTTTTTTGATGGCTGCATATCAAGAATAATGAATATGATGTATCCATGTGCATAGGCCTAATTGATCTTTTAATGATGAATGGCCTATAGATTGCATGGCAATTGGATCAACATGGCTACAATCCATGAGAGGTAACTGTATAAACACTGAAGTTTATATTCATAAAACATAAAAACAACAAATTTGAAAGCAAAATGATTACCATCATCATTCTTATCATCATCGTTGTAATTTTTATCATCACCACCGTCATTGCTATCATTAAAATATCACTAGCATTTTCATCACAAGCAATAACAATGTAAAAATATACAAAAAGTTGAGCAATAATATTATTATGATATAGTTCAAGCTTTATATTAATTACCATGACAAATTTAATCCCATGTCAATCACCTCACTAAAGAACCGAACTGTCACCGAAATGTGTATTATTTGGTGGCAGAGAAAGTGGTGACTAAAAGTTTTCCCCATTTTAATACTGGATGACCAAAATTCTGAGAGAGATAGTTTCAGACGCACCTTCTTCAAGAAAGTCGACAAGGAACCTCATCTTTTTAACGTTGAAGCTATAGATGAGATCTTTAGCAGCTTCCTCCCCCCGGCCATGAGTGGCAACAAACTCCTGTAGAAGATGCTCGTATTTTCCTTGCGGATGCTGTCTCTGAATTGCCAGCTGCTCCGCTGCGCTGGCGGCGGCGGAATCGAAGCCCAGGTCGACGGCAAAATGGTTGATTGGATAAATCGCTATATTGATTTGCTTGGAAAGGGCAATCAAAAGGTCATCACTCAAAACTACTTCCGCCATCACTACCTGAATGAAAATAGATTATTGATTAGGAAAGCTGATACATGCAGAAGGAAATACTTGAAAGGTATTACATGTATACATGTATAATATATAAAACGTAAGAGACCCTCTTCGGGCTATAATTGGATTACCCCTGGATTTACTCGAAGATTGGGCCAAAATGGGCACCAACCCCTCCCTTTTGGAGATGAAAATAATTATAAACTACATCGTGTTGGGACCCCCCCCCCCCTAAATATATATCTGGATTTTTTAGGTTATTTCGATTTTCACAAGGGGAGGGTTTATTACCATTTGGTCCAACACCTAGGTCCTTTTAGGGGTCGAGTCAATTTTGAGAGGGGGGAAATCAGGCTGCTGGGGGCATATGAGCGATATAGACTGGATAAGAGAAATTAGAGATTGAGACAGAGGGATTCAAAATTATGACAGGAATATGGGGGATACACATAGAATAAGAGGGGGGGGGGATAGAAAGACAAGATTAAAATAAGAGCGGATGACAGAAAAGAGAGAGAGAGAGAGAGAGAGAGAGCGATTATATCATTATGTGATACCATGAAAAAATATAGCACAAATGAATGCTTCTATTTTCATTGCGGTGGTTTCAATATTCAGGGTTATTTTCATTTGAAATAAAGCAGAGAAAATGTGCCTGTAGTTCATTTTGAATATCTGTATTGTGTGCAATTTCACCTAAATTAGAGCAAAACTCGGTTAGGGAATTTCTAAGGGCCAAAAGGGGATTTCCCCCATCTCATATAGTCTTTCGTCAAGACCAGTGTTCCCAACGGTTGCATTAAAATCATTGAAAATATTCATCTTTGTTCGTTCTCGTGTTATCTCTCTACCACCTCTTCAACCCCACTTTCTCCTGCCCCACCCAACCCCCTCTCTCTCTCTCTCTTCCCCCATATACTAGTCCACTGCCTAGACTGTTAAACGCGTCGCGCGCCCAATGGCAATTAGCTGAGAAAATAACACACCCTCAACCCTCAAACCGGAGATAGTCATTGCCATCCATTCATTCATCGGGTGTATTTTCGGGGGTGGCGCGACCTGTTTGGGATGTGTTTGTGAGGAGGACATTATTGAAGAATAAAAAACCCAGACAAAAGCTTAACTACCCCCATACACGTATCTCTCTCTATCTCCATTACTCAACCCCCCCCCCCTCTCTCTCTCTCTCTCTCTCTCTCTCTCTATCTCTGTGTTTTATTCTCCTTATATCACCTACCGTTCTCTCTCTCTCTCTCTCCTTCTTGCCCCTCCTTATTGTAATCTGGTAAAAATCGAGCAGATCTTACCTGAGCTACACTCCGATATCAAAGAAAGTAAGGAGTGTAGACTTTAGGCAACATGCAATGTTAAAAGAAGGAGAAGTGTATTACGGATCACCTACCCAAATTACATGCATGAATGATGACTATATTGTTTTTTTAATCTAATTGTATCTAATTGTTTAAAACAACTAAATACAAACTAAGATGTCATCATGATGTGAAACGTCTTTAATATGCATGTAATTTGGGTAGGTCGTCCGTTACACTTACTAAATACTGGTTGAGCTACAACCTACGGGCCGGGACACAAAACGTTTTTAATTTGAGCAAGAACCTTATTTCACTTCTTTCTTACAATCTTAGCATTGATGATAATCATATTAAAACAATTTCTTACCTGCGAACACGAGGATAAGACCTCCAAACCCCCGTAAGTTTAACCAACAGTGGTTAAAACTGTAACCAACAACCCACTAAAGTTTAACCAACAACGCGTGAATCAAAGCAGAATTAACCTACAATGGTTACGATTTTAACCAACGACCCATGTCAGTTTAACCAACATCATGTGAATCAGCCCCGAACAAAGCATAATTAACCAACCAAAGGTTACATTTTTAATCAACAAAGGGTTAAAGTTTAATCAACACCATTTTAACCAACATTGAGCAAATTTGTTTAACCAATAAACGATTAAAATCTTTAATCAACTACTGTAGTTGACAGTTTAAACTTTAATCAACAGGCTGTTGGTTAAAGTTTAACCAACAGTTGAGTGATTCATATGGTAATCCGTGGGTGATTACAATTTTAACCAACTTGATTAAAAATGTTAATACTTGTTCTAACAGTGTGCATGGCCTGGCTCGACGATCTCCGTGTGGTGTCTGCCTATACGCGTGCAACAATTACTACGTCAATCCAATCCGAAAATGGAGCACGAAGGGGGAATTCCCCAATTCGTATTCTTTTGTCAAGACCCCTGATATGAAACATAATTAACAACATTTTTGTTTTTATAAAACAATGTTTTGTATTCTGGATATCTAGCGACTACCAGGATAGCACTTAACACACACTTTGCGATAATAAAAATGTTGGCCCATTCTTTCAATGATCATGATACATTTAATGGTGGTGATGATAATACTAATGAAAACACAAATAATAACAACAACAACAATGACAATAATAATAATAACAACAGCAATCATAATAAGAAGAAGAAAAAGAAGAAGAAGAAGAAGAAGAAGAAGATGATGAAGAAAGAGAAGGAGTAGAAGAAGAAGAAGAAGAAGAGGAATGAGAAGAAGAAGAAAAAGAACAATGGGAAGAAGAATAAGGAGAAAAGGAGGAAGGAGAAAAAGGGAAGGAGTAGAACAGGAAGAAGAAGAAGAAGAGGGAGACGAAGAAGGATTAGAAGAAGAAAAAGAAGGAGTAGAAGAAGAGAAAGAAGAAAGAGAAGAAGTAGAAGAAGAAAAAAAAGAGAAGGATTAGAAGAAGAAGAAGAAGAAGAAGAAGAAGAAGTTGCATTATATACTATTGCAAACAATTCTAGAATAAACGAGGAGTGTTTACCATTTATGGGCCGCGGAACAGGGCGGAGAGGGGATGTTGAGGGGGCTCTAGCCCCTGTTCCTTTTTCAGTATACAGGCCCTTGTACATTTTGTACATACGATAGTTTTGCTGTTAGAATCCAGAATGCATAGTTTCAGTAATAAAACAAGATATAGTCTTCTTGCTCGGTAGCTCTGCTCCCTCGAAAAATATGGGCACAATACGCAACCTGTAAATCATAGCATTTTTAGTTTTGTGCTTCCCTTTGAATGCAATACCCGGGAACAGGCTTCATTGTGTTAAATACAAATTTCAGTAGGGCCTACCCTATTACAAAATACAGGACTATAACAACAACAACAACAACATCAATGATAATGTTAATAATTTACAATAGTGCCTCGTTGAGGGTCGGCTGGTCAAAAGGAATGAGGGAGTATCTCATCGGAAATCTGTAAGAGGGCCCCCCCCCCCTCCCCGCCCCTCAGAAGATTAGAAATTAACGATGTATAAAGCTGAATGAACTAATTTAGAGGGTGGAGAAAAGAACTTAAATTTGTCTGTGTGGCTACATTTTCTTCATCCTAACTACAGAATACACACTTCCTTACTCGGTCGCTCCGCTCCATTTAAAAAGACATGTAATTCGTCAAAGTGCGTTGGTAGAATGCAAAGTTTGATTTTCCCGTTTAGTCGCCATGTTCCCTTTCATTTTGTGTTTCCCGGGACTGCACCCCCACCCCAAGGAAAAAAATAGCTGGCATTGCATGCAACAGAAGCACATTAGAGCCCCCACCTACAGCCCCTCCCCCGTCCCCTAAAAAACACTACCACTACCATTAACGCCCTTTAAAAATGCCAAGCCACCCATCCCCGGATTTACCGTTGATTTAGAATGGCGTGATTACACTTGTAATTCATCATTACCGATCTTTGGGTTGCTGCGGCGCCATCCCCGAATTGCACCGAGTGTAACTACAAGTGTTATTGATTCCTGTAGTTTTTCGTCTACACCTCCTCCTTTTTTTTCGGCCCTTATACAAATGGTTTATTGTTTATTTTTTATTATTTGTTGTTGTTCTGAAATTATAAAAGATATGAAGAAATCTAGATTGTTATATACTACATGTACTAGCAGAGATCGTTAATATGAATGCAAAAAGGCTTTGTTATAATTGTGTTTCATGGGAAATGCTTTGCTTCTATGTTATGTACGAAAAGGAATTGGAATTTTGAGAAATAAATTTAATGAATACAAAAATAAATGTTTGCTTTGTCATTAATATGTAAAAGCATTGAAATCTAGATGATAACAAATGCATGTATATAAACGAGGGGGAAGAAAGAGAGAGAGAGAGAGAGATCTATTAGATGCAGAGGAGGAGAAAGAGAGGATATATTACATACAATTTATATAGTGGAAAATAGAAATAAAATATACTGCTTCATTCTGCTTCATCCACATCAGAAAATTATATCACCTTCTCTTCTCCTCCTGTTTGCTTCTAACACTTCTTCTCACAAACTAGCTTAGAAATACACCCAAACTATATAGTCTACCCACATACACTCGTTTCTTCTAATTTACATTTTTATGTCACTTCAGTGTTTAAAATCCCAAATTTGTCATACTCCATCAAAGCAACACACAATACAATCTCACCCAATCTAGACGTTAGCTGCTATTCGAACCGTCGTAATGTAAATTCAAAAAGAGCGTTGAGAACGTGGAGAACGGAGAGACTCCTTCAATAATGAAAACTCTGTCGGAAGAAGATTAATTCATCAATATCTATTCCTAATTTTTGCTCAAGACGCGATCAAGCTGGAGCTGAGTTGCATATCGTCCAACTTCAAAGTACTGCGAATTTGGAGTGATATGCATGTTCAGTTTCAAATACAACTCACATTATGCACGCATTCAGTGCAAAAGAATGGCAAGCGAGAAGAAAAGAATATGACATTTGATAAGCACCGTTGCACTGTGTAAATAAAATAGCATGAAATCCGAATAACAGCAGGCTTCCATTGCGTCCCTGTTTCATATAAAAAGGTCTACTCTTATCAGTGACAAAGTAGAATATCTGATAATAGTATATGCTACGGAAATCCTTGCATTTGTCAATTGGCTGTGAACAATTTTGATACAGCATTTTGGCACTTGTAATTGATAACAAGTCCAATGAAAATAGGGCCCAGAAGAATTAGTCTTAGGGTGCGAATGATCTTGCTTTTAAATGACCTTGTTTAACAAATTGTATGCATACTTTTTTAAACAAAATTTTCTCTTGACGACTGCAAAACTCACTAGAGAGTTGCACGACATTGTAATGAATCGTAAGATCATTACACACACCGGGAAAGAATGACGTGGAAGCACTATACCTATGTCCAGATTCACGTGAAGATAGAAACAATGACTGAAATATGATCTTAGATAGCTAGAATGTGGCGGTTTCAATGAGTGTCCTTGATGCTGGTGCCCCCTCCCTTTTACAGATGCTCCCCAACCCCTGAAAGACGTAGATTTTACCTGTGTTTCCATATGAACTAGTTTCCTTTATAGAAAATGAATCGACCTACATTATGTTTGTCAAAATAATTAAATAGATATAATCAGAAACAAATGAACACTCTTTTCAAATAAACTTCCTGTGACTTTCAAAGAAAAAATTAAAAAACACAGTTTTTTAAAACCATTCTGCTATTTTTACGATTCTTCTTTCAGAGGGCAATCTACACTAGCTTTTTGGAACCGTACACGGCGTGAAAATATTTAATGGAGTGAGTGGCAGGTCCATCCATCATGTTCATTGCGGAAATTTCGGAAGGATAATACTTTTGATGTACCTCTCTTAAGAAATCTAGCCATCTGATTGGTCGAAATTGGAGTCGTGATCTTAGCAATTCCCGTAAAGGAACGAACAACGGTCAATAGTTCATGAGTGAGATTCCTTAAAGATTCCGGGTAGCGGAAAAATAATAAGATTTTGATGAGATCCCCTTTGGTTTACGTGTTAAAAGTTAGTTTGTGCGAGTGCGGATACCATACAGTGCTTTTTGTCTGCGATTCCCAAATGATTGTAACAGTCATCTTTCCAGCGAAGATTAACAGACAGTGTCTGGTAAGAATTCTTTGTAGATTTTGATGTCAATTCGGTATATAAAAGATATAAAGACTGCTATAATATTCGAGGGATATATCTCTACACCCGCTCTACTGCACTGCCCCCCCTCTCTCTCTCTCTCTCTCTCTCTCACTCTCTCTCTCTCTCTCTCTCTCTCTCTCCCTCGTACCCTCTCTTTCTCTCTCTCTTCCCAAATGTTGCACTAAAATCATTGAACTATTCTTCTTTGTTCGTTCTCATGTTATATCTCTACACCCTCTCTACTGCACTGCCCCCCCCCCCCTCTCTCTCTCTCTCACTCTCTCTCTCTCTCTCTCCCTCGTACCCTCTCTTTCTCTCTCTCTCTCTCTGTTTTACTCTCCATCTTGTATCATCTATATATACCGTTCTCTCTCTCTCTCTCTCTCTCTCTATATATATATATATATATATGTTTTACTCTCCATCTTGTACCGCCTACTGTTCTCTCTCTCTCTCCCTCCTTCTTACCCCCTCCTTATTTTAACCTGGTAAAAATCTAGCATATCTTGCCTCAGTTAATACACTCCAATATCAAAGAGAGTACTGATGTAGACTTATGCAGCATGCATGGCTCGACGGGCTCCGTGTAGTGTCTGCCTTTACGCGTGCGGCTATCACTACGTTAATCCATACTGACATGGTCAATCCAATCCGAAAATGTAGCACGAAGGGGGAATTCCCCAATTCGTAGTCTTTTGTCAAGAACCCGGATATGAAACAATTCAAACAATTTATTTTGTTTTTATAAGATGTTTTATATTCTGGATATCTTGCGACTCTCCAGTGTAGCGCTTAGCACACAATTTGTGATAAACATGTTGGCAAATTCTTTCATTATTAAAAGGGATTGGATATCTTTGTCTCAGATTCTAAACAAAATCCTGGATTTAGCCCATGCGCTGCAATCATAATTAAAAATATTTAGGTCAGTCACGAATCCCATGACGTTAACAAACCGATCGCCCGTCTGATTATCAAGATATTTATGATTGGAATTCGAAATGTCAAAAAACGTTTCCCAATGGTTTTTATAACACTAAAATCTGAGTATGAGTATGGTAAAAACTGGTCACTCAAAGCCTTTATTCTTTTTTGAGGAACTTCATGATCATTTTGGAGCGCAATTTTGTGAGGGCTTCAATATTACATCATCCGACAGACACTGATAACGCGTAGGGCCATGCATATCAGATTTGGCATTGTTAAACAATCCCTTTAATCATAATTATAATGATGATAACGGTTATGATGATACTACTAACAACAATGATAATAATAATAACAACAACAACGACAATAAAACAACAACAACAATCATATTAATGATAAGAAGAAGAGGAAGGAGAAAAAAGAGAAGAAGAAGAGGAAGAAGAAAAACGAGACGAAGAAGAAGAAGTAGAAGAGAAGAAGAAGGAGAAGAAGAAATAGAAGGAGTAAATGAAGAAGACGAATATTAAGCAGAAGAAGAAGAAGAAGAAGAAGAAGAAGAAGGAGAAGAAGACGGAAGATAAGGAAACGAAGAAGAAGCTGCATTACAAACTGTTGCAAAAACTCTAGAATAACCGAATTATAATTCATGGCCGGCGGAACCGGGGAGTTGAGGGGGCTGCAGCCCCTGCTCCTTTTTCAGTACACAGGCCCTTCTACATTTTGTACAAACGATAGTTTCGCTACATGTATAAGAATTTAGAATGCTCTGCTCCCTCGAAAAAATATGGGTATAATACAACATTATGTTACCATGAACATTATTAGTATTGTGATTCCTTATGTATGCAATACCCGGGGACAGGCTTGATTGTGTGAAATACAAGTTTCAATAGGGCCTAGCCTACTACAAAATAGAGGAATATAACAGCAACAACAACAACAGCAATAATAACGATAATAATTTGCAAAAGTGCCTCATTGAGGGTCGGTCATTCAAAGGGAATGACGGAGTATCTCACCGAAAAAACGGTAAGAGGGCTCTTACCCCCCCCCCCCCCCCAGAAATTTAGAAATCGCCAAAGGTATCTAAATTAACGAATTATAAAGCTGAATAACCTATTTAGAGGATGGAAAAAGGAACTTAAATTTGTCTGTGTGGTAACATTTTCGCCCCAACTTCTGAATACAAACTTCCTTGCTCGATTGCTGCGCTCCCTCCTAAAAAGTAATGTAATTTTTCAAAGTGCGTCTACTCGGTAGAATGTAAAGTTTGATCTTCCCGGTTCAGTCGCCGTGTCCCCTTTTATATCGTGTTACCCGGGTATTAACATCCCCCCCCCCCTAAATTTAAAAAAACAAACACACACACACTACCCCTACCATGAATGACATTTTAAAAGGCCAAGCCCCTTCCCCGCTAGTTTACCGTTGATTTAGATGGCGTAATTACACTAATTCATCATTTATTCCAAACTTTGGGTTGCTGTGGCGACATCCCCGAATTGCACTGAGTGTAACTACGAGTGTTATTTATTCCTGTGTTTTTCGTCTACTCCTGCTTTTTTTCGGCCCTCATAGAAATTGTTTATTGTTTATTTTGTATTGTTCGATGTTTTTCTGAAATGATAATAAATCACAACTACATATTCTGAGATTTTCATGTTCGCAGCTACCACTGTAGGGCCGTAGGCGCTATTTAAAATTCATCAAAGTTTACCGGGAGCACCGGTAATTGTTATATTCAATTTTTCTCGAAAGCGGAAGTGTTTTAGGGGCTAAAATTTCTAGTGCTTATAATACATCCACAGGGGTTTCCAAATATATCAAAATTGTAAAGAATCCACCCAATTTTCAAAATTTTCCCAAAACTTTGTATTACCTTTAATATGTAAAAACTTTGAAATCTAGATGATAAAAAATGCATGTATACACACGAGGGGGAAAATAGAAAGAGAACAACAAAGAAAGATCTAAAGCAGAGGGGGGAAGAAAGAGGGGATCTATTACTTACTTAGCTTTAAAGCCTCGGTTTATATACAAGAAAATAGAAGTAAAATATACATTCTGCTTCATCCACATTAGAAAAATATACCACCTTCTCTTCTCCTCCTGTTTGCTTCTAACACTTCTTCTCACAAACTTAGACACACATTTAACTACATAGTCTACCCACATACACTCATTATTTCTCATTTACATTTTTATGTCACTTCAGTGTTTAAAAACCCAAATTTGTCATACTCCATCAAAGCAACACACAATACAATCTCACCCAATCTAGACGTTAGCTGCTATTCGAACCGTCGTAATGTAAATTCAAAAAGTGCGTTGAGAACGTGGAGAACATAGAGACTCCTTCAATAATGAAAACTCTGTCGGAAGAAGATTAATTCATCAATATCTACTCCTAATTTTTGCTTCAGACGCAATCAAGCTGGAGCTGAGTTGCATATCGTCCAACGTATAACTACTGCGAATTTGGAGTGATATGCACGTTCAGTTTCAAATACAACTCACATTATACACGCATTCAGTGCAAAAGAATGGCAAGCGAGAAGAAAAGAATATGACAATTGATAAGCACCGTTGCACTGTGTAAATAAAATAGCATGAAATCCGAATAACAGCAGGCTTCCATTGCGTCCCTGTTTCATATAAAAAGGTCTTATCAGTGACAAAGTAAAATATCTGATAATAGTATATGCTACGGAAATCCTTGCATTTGTCAATTGGCTGTGAAATTTTTTGAAACAGCATTTTGGCACTTGTAATTGATAACAAGTCCAATGAAAATAGGACCTAAAAGATTTAGTCATAGGGTGCGAATGATCTTGCTTTTAATTGAACTTGTTTAACAAATTATATGCACACGTTTTAAACAAAAGTTTCTCTTGGCGACTGCAAAGCTCGCCAGTAGGTTACCCGAAATGCTAATGAATCGTAAGAACATTACAACGACAAATTATGATGTGGAAACACTACATGTTCCTACTTCCAGATTCATGTAAAGATAGAAACAATGACGACGATGATCTTTGATAACTAGAATGTGGAGTTTTCAATGTCTCAAAATGTGTTTTTTTTTCCTGCTTTGTGTTCATACTTTATGGGTTTTTCCTCGGTGTGTTTTTCAGAGTGTCCTTTAATATGCTGGTGCCCCCTCCCTTTTAATGATGCTCCACCATCCCTGAGATACATTGATTTTACCAGTGTTCCGATATCAATCGTTTTTTTTTTTTATAGAAAATGAATCGACCTACAGTATGTTTGTCAAAATAATTAAATTGATATAATCAGAAACACATGAACACTTTGTTCATACGAACTTTATATGACTTTCAACAACAAAAAAAAAACATTTTTTCAAAACCATTCTGCTATTCTTACGATTCTTCTTTCAGAGGGCAATCTACAATCGTTTTGGAACCGTACACGCGTGAAAAAATATTTAATGAATCGAGTGGCAGGTCCATTCCTCATGTTTATTGCGGAAATTTTGGAAGAATAATACTTTTTATAAACCTTTCTTTAGAAATGTAGCCATCTGATTGGTCGAACTTGGAGTCGTGATATTAGCCATTCCAGTAAAGAAACGAACAACGGTAAATAGTTCATGAGTGAGATTCCTTACAGATTCCGGGTACCGGGAAAATAGTAAAATTTTGATGAGATCCCCATTGGTTTACGTGTTAAAAGTTAGTTTGTGCGAGCGCGGATACCATACATTGCTCTTTGTCTGCGATTCCCAAATGATTGTAACATTCAGTCATCTTTCCATCGAAGATTAACAGACAGTGTCTCAGATTTTCTGTGATGTTTTAACCAATCTTTACTCAAGAAAATGATAAGGTAGGGAATCTATGTAGATTTTTTTTGGTCAATTTGGTATATAAAAGATATAAAGACTGCTTTAATAATCGAGGTATATTTGTTTTTATTGGCTCTCAGGAAAGTTACATCCTGCTATCCCTCTCATAGCAGTCCTTATATCTATACTATTACCTGGGGACAAAAATCTGCTGAATCTGGAGTTGAACCCAGTAGACAGTTGGGAAAGTAAAAACAAGAGTTATTGGAGAAGAAAATGGGGCACTTCTCGCAATATAAATGAAGAAGGCACCTAATATGAGAACAGAATAAGGGCACTTATTACAAAGGAAAATGGCACTATTTAGAAGGGATAAGGAGCATGTGTCAAAATAAATGGGGAACTGTTTAGAGATGAAAAAGGGCCACTTATTACAAATTTAAAGGGGGTACGTCTCAACTTTGATTAGGGGAATCAACTGAGATGAAAAGGGGCACCTAAAGAATGAAAAGAGGGCAAAGGAAAAGAGGCATTTGTCAAAATATAAGGGACATCTCTCAGATTTTAAAAGAGGCAATTATAAATGGTAATGGGCACTTTTTGTACTTGGATAGAGGCACTCACCTCAGATAACTAGGGGCACTTGTGAGAAAGAATAAGGGCATTTATTACAAAGGAAAATGGGCACCTATGAGATTTTAATAGAGGCATCTAACAGAAGTGTCAGAAGGGACATTTTTCAGAAGGAAATAGGGCGCTTAATAGGATGAAAAAAGGGGGGCACGTGTCAAAATAAATTAAGGGGGCACTTATCAGAAGTGAGAAGTGTCACTCAGCAAAGATGCAAAGGGGCACTTATCAGAAGGGGAAGGGGTATTTATTACAAAAAACGGACACTTGTTAATATAAAATGGACACCTGTCAGATTTGAACGGGGGCAATTATCCTAGGTGAATTTAGGGGGCACGTATCAGCGGTGGTAAGAGGCTCTTATAGGAATGTTGAACGACACCTTTTAGAAATAAAATGGAACACTTATCTGAAGTAAGAGGATGAACCTTTCCTATGTAAAAGGGGACACTTTAGGGGTACTTGAAAAGTGGGAGGGGGCATTAACTAGTTTACTCAAAATGCTTTATTTCTCACTTAGAATGTAGTAAAATGGCAATATCTCTTTGTAAAATTGGAAGCTTTTATTTTGAATACAGTTAAAGCCTTTGAAACCTCTTACATAGAGTAATGTATGATTTAGTGATTGATACACTTTAAATTTACTGCAAGGAATTGAAAAACACGATTAATAAAGTGAGTAAACCATGAAAAGCTAGCTAAGGCTCCGTTATTTATCAACAGGGTTAGCACGTTTAGGTTAATATGGTTAGCAAGCTTGAATACATTTTGATTTAATTTGTATTGCTTTGGAGGGAGTAGATTCTTTATGTTGCATTTCAAAAATATGAAAACTTCAATACGTTTCTATATTTTCTCTTTATTTTTTTCTTTTCGTATACGAAAAGAAAACATAACCGTACGTTTAGCATTGACAGTATCTTAGGCCCCCAAAATACATATTTAGCGTCCTTTCTTTTTTATTAATAGAAAGGAGATTAATAGGAAGGAGGAGGGCCTTTTCTCCGAAATGGCCGCTCGGCAAAAAAAGACGCCGGCCGAGCGGCCTCCAAAAATGATCACATCGAAGAAGGATTACGATTATTTATCAATGTTTTTTTTTTAATAATACAGTTTATCACTTCTACATCTAGCCATTCGTAATGTTAAAAAATCCTTAGACCTCCCAAATCTATCTGACTTATCGCAATTCAAATCTAATAAATACAGGAATTTGTCCTTGTTTTATTATCCAGTTTAATACCGAATGATAAGGCATTGTATGAACAATGAAAAATGTTATTAAATGGTAACATTTTCAGAAAAAATACAATTATACGTTTAATTGCAACTATAGTACACAAGAAGTACTAAACTCAGTGCATGTGACAAAATGCAAAACGTGTTTAAGTGTGTTTTGGCAGATGATAGGCAATATTTACAGCTTAAAACTAATACAAATATGATGTAAACATACACAAAACTTACAAATATAACGATTAAAAACTAAATAATGATTGGTAAGTTCTACTATAGAAATATATATACAAGTGATATAAACATTTAATCTAAGAAACTACTGTAAAGGAATCAATTAAATTATGAATACAAGAATTCGAATTTATTGTTGCATCGTTTGGCAATGAACAGAATCCTAAAGTGTGTAAATTAATATCAGTGATGCTTGAATAACATGTCAGATAAACGAACAATACACATACAGGTCGTTGTTAAATGATAGTTGAATAAATTTGAATACATAACTTGTCACACAGATCATATCAAAACTATATCATAACAATTAGTTCAAGTAAGATTTATCGTAACTAAACAGCACAGGCTTCCAGCACCTTATGCGTACATGAACAATCCACAACATTTCTTAAGCATCATCATACATCGGTTTTCAGTGATTCCCAAGTCTAGAATTGCAAAAGGAAGGGGAATAAAATAAATCTGAGTGTAGTTGAGAAATAGGCCCTTCATGAGAGTTAGTCTTAATTCACTCTTGTCTAAGGCCACAGTAGAACCATTCATTTACTCTACTGTGTGTACAATCAGGACTCTGCAGGATAACCAGTTGGAATGTTTAATACAGTATTCTAAAGGGAAGCTCAACACCCTGCCACCCCCTCCCCCCCAACAAATATATATATATATATATATATATATATATATATATATATAAATTTAAGCGAGGCACATGCATACAAAAATTGAATGCTCGAACCCCAAGACCCCCATCCCCTTTCTCCCCCTACACAAAACAAAATCAAAAGCCAAAACTTCTAGGACCGATCCCAGTTTCAGAAACCTATTGACACGCTCCTCCAAGGAGATGGACTCGCTAAAGCCAAATGTAGTCTCAGCGGGACATATTCCCGAACAATTCCTACAGACCTTTCAGAATGAGCGAACTCGAATCTTCGTTTAACAAAATTCTCTCCTATACCGCTTGGTTGATTACTGCGAACGGGGCAGAACGAAATTTTCCTCAGTCCTTGAATTTGTCTGAAAAAGAAAAACCAGGATCAACAGTTGTGAATAATTCAGAATGATACATAGAGTAAGCCGGAAGAAGAGAAGGGTGGAGAAAACTAAGTATTTCACCATCTTAAGCATTTGGTCTTGGGGTCATAATTGTCTTGTTCCCACCCAATCCTACAATGATTTAATCCATTTAAATAGCTAATAACATCGATAAAAGTTAGGTTGATGCGTCAATTTCTAATTATTATGTCACATTAATAAACAATTATCCGTATAAAATAGAGAAGGCATTCAGTTTGACATAGGAAAAAATGAACACATTTCACGAAGTAGATCTTTCTCTTCTCTTTTGTTTTTCCCATTCGAAGGATGTGCACCAGTAACCCTTCTATCTCCTCAAACACTGTCAAAAATTACCTTTGGATCTCTGTAGAATAAAGTCAGCATTAGCGACCCGCTTTGTTCGCTCTGATTAATTTCTTGATTCTCTTCTTGTGTTTGAACGGAAAATTGAACAACTTGGATGAAGCGATTAGATAGCTCTTCTCCATAATGCAAATTACAATCAATTCTAATGAGAATAGAAATAAAAAAAGGAAAATAAAGCATTATGTTCTATAAGTTACACAAATGTATACATTCTAAATTTATGAAACATTAACATTGTTGCTTTAAACACTTTCTGAGTAATGTAACCGAGGACGGACATCTTCTTGTGTGACAGTTTTATAAAAAAAAGACGACGAAGACATTTTACTTCACTTACTATGGTAAACTTTAAAATATAATGGAAATGATGGAAACGGGAACCCTGATAATGAACTGGCTTCATTAGGTACAAACCATTTATAATTACTTCCATTCATAATGTAGCATAGAATACATGCAGTGCAGAGCTTCTCAAAGTCCGGACCGCGGGGCATGTCAGTCCGGACCTCCCGGGTGGCTCTGGTTTTGGGGTTTTTTAAACCTTAAAAGTACTAAAAAACAGTGTTTGTCCCATTTGCAGGCCAAAAAAGTGAAAATGTTGAATTCCAATGGCATTAGAAAGATAACATTAATTTAGAGCTTCCTTGAAAAAGAAAGGGCTTGTAAATTTTCTTTTTTATGGAAAATAACGACCATTAGTTGTCAAACCGACTTTAGTTACTGCAATCACTTAAGTAAATAGTCTGATTTTCAGACCATTGTACCGAATGGTCGTATGTTTTGTGCTGCGGAAAGATTCAATCAGTTTAATTTTGGCAATTACAAGAAGTGGGTTATTGATGTAGACAAATGTTCATGTACCTTTACAGCTCATTTTTTGTATTCATTTATTTATTTCTGTTATTTATACAGGGTAGCAAATATCACCAAATCGGTGGTCTTCCATGAGGCCCTGTTTGGTAAGAATAAAACAAATAACAGCAGCAAAAGCAAAATAAATAAATAAATACACTCGCATATAAACTGGTATAATACAAATTAATTGGTATTCTCATGAAGTAACTGATCATTCAAGAATTATCCTTGATCATTTAAACGAAATATGTGAATGGAATTTTCAATTAAAATAGAAAATACATTAACGAATGAAATTAAAATAAAGAAAAGATGATAACCACGTATCAAAAGAAAGAAGAAGAAAAAATGATTGAAAACGTAATTTTTTTAATAATCTGATATAGCTGAACACACGGGATACCAAAATTGTTATATACATATTTACATTCGATTGCTCTTTAATTAATACACTTATATTGTTTACAAGTAAGCTGAAAACGGATACATTACATGTATTGTTACATGATATAAATTTAACCACGTCAACCAAATTTAATAATTTCGCCAATACGAAGAATTGGTTAGCTTCGCACGAAACCCCCCATAGTTTTTACTTACACGTCATCTGCAGATAACAGGGCTTTTAGAGTGTGTTTAAAACTGTTCAAAGTAGGGGACGTCTTAATAGAACTATCAAGTTCCATACTCTAATTCCAGAAATTAGAGGACTATTTATATATGTGTTCGTCCGAAATGTAGGTACACGCATTGCATTCCTCACAGCATGTCTTGTGTTGTGATCATGTAGTGAACTCACATGATTTAAATCTTTGTTTAAGTATGCTGGTGCCATGTCATGCGTTGATTTAAACATCATCACTGCAAACACGTCCAAACTGGAAACGTGTTTTAATAGGCATCCACCCTAAGTGACTAAACATATCATTTGAAGATACTTCAAACCCTTCTCCCAGCACTTTACGTGCAGCTTGGTTATGAACCTCTTATTATTATTACCAAGGAAAAAAGGTAAAGTCAGTCAGTCACTCAATAGTGTCTGACAGTGAAGTCTAGAAAGTAAATGGGTTTCCTTGCATCCTTCTAATACTAAAGACACTGCTAAGATAGATAGATAGCTGGTTTATTAATGAAAAACATCATTGGGGCATAGCTAAATTGCGATGAGTTTACAAATATTCCTTTTAAAAATGACATAAATACATTTGTACAAGCGTTTAAAAATACATTGGGAAATATAAATTCAAAAACATCATGCATATATTCAAACTGCATCAAAAATTGATATTTTTTTTATTATGATAATACTTTGGAGTAGTAGTATATAAGTTTAAAGTTTAAATTTTAAATGTTGGTAAATCATATAATAAATATCAATCTGAGACATAGATATGTAATTGCATGGACTTATTTTTTCAGTTTTAGTTTAAGAATTTTTCGTCATTCCATGGAGATTCCGAGGGGGCATCCCCCCCCCCCCCTCCCCCCTCGGCTGAGAGAGTACAAACAAAACCCTGCATTTTTAGGGTAAAAATTCCAGTACTGTAAGTTTTGGAGTAGATCGTCTGAACATTTGCATTGATGTCCTGCAATCACTCCATTTGTGTCAATTAACGTTTACTGATTTAAGCAGCTTACTGCCGGAGACAGTGCAATTTTTCCCACTGATATAAGCTACATGCATACCACTTTTGGCTGTGACATAGTCTTAACTCTAAAAATTAAGGTACATGTAAAGACACGTATGTATAATATCACAAACTTAACTAAATAATATCACGTACAAGCTAAAGTAAACTGAATTCGCCCATTGTTTCAGACCTTTTAGGTTTGATAGAAATCACATCTGGACCGTCTAGGGAAAAGTGTGAGAACCCCTGCTGTAGTGGATCAACCAATGCTAAAGGTATATGAAAATCGAATTTTACATATTTCAGAAAAATATAAATCCAATAAGATATAAAACTATGTACAAAATAGGGTAATGACTGTAAAGTCCGTATTTCAAACTCACCTCAAAATCGTAATGGACGTAAATTCTCTGATGGCTGTGATCATTTCTAACAAGTCTGATTCGCTGAACACACAGTAGTCCAAACTGATGATTTCGAGTTCCCGCATCATGCCACTCTTCTTCAACATTTGGATAAAGGTTTCGACAGTATCACGTGACACAGTCTTCCTTGGTTCCCTTCTCGGGTCAAAGGTCATATTGAGAACTTCCAGTTGGACACCATTCTTCACCAATCCGTCAATGATTACCGAAACGACCTTATCGTAATAGGTATCCTCTGTTATAGTCTCGTCATAGTCATTGTTCGTGGCACATAATGTGTCGAAGTAGGGATTCTCTGCTATCTTCTTGTTCGTGGCAAATACGTCAAGTTCTAAAATATTTGGTAACCGGGAAAGCAGTATTGAAAAGACTTTCATTTGAGATATGATTTTTGTCTGGAAGGCCTTCACAGATCGGAGGGGTTTTAGAAGTGACGCAGGAACGGAGTCAGGAACATTCATTTTTAAATGACGCAGCTCGGGGAGATTATGGAGGGCAATCCAAAATTTGCGAAAAAACGTATGTGTGCGTTTGACGTCCACATATGCAATTACCTAAATGAAAAAAAAAGTGAACGAGGGAGCATTTTGAAACTGAGGTATCGGACCAAACTCGCTAACATGTTCGCCAAGAATCTTATTTCCCAAAATAGACAAAATTGGGTAATTTTTTTTATATAAATTTGCCGACACAGGCTCTAAAATGGCAATTTTCATGACATGACCCATTTGAATGGGGAGGTGTCGATCCCGCCCTATTTCTATCGATCGATATCCCTGAATGTGGATCCCTTCTTATCATGTATAATTTATTTCCATATGCAGTTCTCTTCTAGAAAAAGAGTTTTGAAGACAAGGGCAAAAGTGTTTCCTTCGGCAGGGATATGGCCCTTTCAAGGCAACTACATTCAACAAAATGTACGAACATTTAAAATTGCCACTGTTTCTGTAGGAAAGAGAAACGCATGCCACAGTGTATTAATGTCTCTAAAACATAAAATAACAATGCCATAAAAGAAAATAAAGATAACAAAGAATGTGAACTAAAAAACATGTTAAACCTGGTATGCGTTCTTTAGATGTAAGCCTACTTACATCGGAGTGTAAAATAAGCTGTTGTAAATTTGGCAGTTTAATCAAGACGTTGAGGAGGTGGATGGAAGATGACCTAGTTTCCAAGACCTGGACCGATCGGAGTGGCTCTAAGTCACATGGGATACGTCGGAGCGCCGGTATTTGAATAAGTAGCCGGTTGAGGTCTGGTGAGGTATGGAGGTTTTTCCACAGGTTACAAAAGGCTTCAGTGTTCTTGTTCAGTTCAACAATGTCCTGTTAAACAAACAGACAACAAAGAAATAATCAAACAAAAAAGAAACAGTGACTGGGTGACGGAGAAGATTTCAAGTTGTAGTAATACACATAAAATTCGTTCTGGGTCCACTTGCTCCTAACCCTGAACAGGGTATAATACCGGATTCAAAATATATTAATAATGATAATAATAATAATAGTAATATGATAGTATTAAGAACAATAATGATAATGATGATGATGGTGTTGATGATGATAATGATTAAAAAATACGTACAAGTACTAATATCATGACTGATATTACTACTACTACTACTACTACTACCAATGATTATAATAATAGTAATGATAAGAAGAAGAAAAAGAAGAAGAAGAAGAAGAAGAAGAACAATGAAAACACTGACTTTAACAAAAAATACCAATAACAAGTCAACGCAAAGCGTAGCATCCCCTCACAGGGTACAAATGGCCTATAAACGTCAGAACAAGTTACCTCCATTGGACTATACTATTATATTACTAGGCAAGGAAGTTAACCACATTTTCACATATATACACTGTTGGTCATAATGGTGGAATAATTATTTTTATCCCAATTTATGGAATGATTTTGACAATGATTTATTCCTAATAGATCTAGATAATTCTCAGATTTTATTAAATAATAATGTGAGAGTGTTTGTTTTGAGTGACTGCTAAAGCATGTGTGCGCTACTATGCTAATCAACTAGGGGACCTACGTCCTTAAGTCATAAGTGACAGTAATGAGGATTAATGCCTCACAAAAGGGCACTTATATTATAGCTGATCGACACGGTTTTTATTCTGGGGACTCAAAGTAACGGGGCCATTGCTTAGCCACTGAATCATGACTGTACGCAGCGGGGGCTAGGGTACGTCGCCGCCCTATAAATACAAACAAAAAAACAAAGAAAATGCAATAAATTATCAATAATTTATTACATTTTCTCCCGGCCCCAACAGGAAAAAATTGTTCTGTAGGGCCATGCATTATGGTTCAATGAATTCCCACATAAAAGATTTTTTTTATGATGGGGACGGGGCAATATGAATGAATTATTGATAATTTATTTCATTATCTTTGTTATTTGTACTTGTGGGGGCGGCGACGTACCCCCGCTGCGTACAATCATGATTCATTGGCTAAGCAATGGCCTCGTTACTGTGAGCCCTCAGGATCAAAACAGTGTCGATGTGCTATATTAGTGCCCTTTTATGAGGCTTTAATCCTCATTACTGTCAGTTATGACTTAAGGACGTAGGTCCCCTAGTTGATAAGCATAGTAGCACACACATGCTTTCGCAGTCACGCAAAACAAACACTCACAAATTATCATTCAATACAAATTTAATATAAAGGTACATGGCATCAAAACTCAGCCTAAGTTCGATTTCGTAGTAAATAGGTCGAAGGTCAATGGTCATAGCTTATTAAATATGCACAAATATCTAATTATGTATCCGAGAATGTGGTTTCCGTTCGATAACTTTAGTAATATACAGTAGACTTGCGGGCGCACCATGTGAGAGAGAGGGAGGATTGAGGGTTCGTAGTCCTGAAAAGGACTGTTGGTATAGTCTTGAAAAAGACTGTTGGTTATCTTTCTTAGCTTATAGTTCTAAGGAAAACTATAGCGCTTGGAGACGATGAGTGGCGGGAGTGGCTCGACGTTTCGAACAGGTTGACTACCCGTCGTCAGGAGTGGAGAATAGCTGGCGTGCGTGAGCTTAGGTGCACCCGCAATCCTACTGTATATCTACATCACCATGCAAGCCGATACTTACAAGCAGCATCTAACTTTAGTAATGTTTAATGGATTTAAATGAAGACACGCGGTATCAAATTACAGCTTAAGTTCGAT
This sequence comes from Strongylocentrotus droebachiensis, assembly GCA_035222895.1. Classification (NCBI taxonomy): domain Eukaryota; kingdom Metazoa; phylum Echinodermata; class Echinoidea; order Camarodonta; family Strongylocentrotidae; genus Strongylocentrotus; species Strongylocentrotus droebachiensis. Next base: position 98,461 of record JAVYIG010007300.1, read on the forward strand.
TTCGGAGTGTGTAGCTCAAAGGTCATAGCTCATTAAATATGCGGAAATACTATGCGAAAATGTGGTCTTCATTCAATAACTTAAGTAATGTTGTTGAGTATGTTGGTCAAGGGTCAAAGGTCACAATTTCTTAAATATGCAAAAATTGCTAATAAAAAATTGCGTATTATGTACATGAGAATTAGCTACAGTAATTATGTACGTAAAAATAGGGTTTTCGTTTGATAACCCAAATAATGTTGGGTAAATTCTTATAGATTTCTTGTATGGTTCTTGTTACTTTAGTCGAAATTGACATGTTTCATTTCAAATTGTAGTTTATAAAGCATATAATTTGGACATATTACATATAATGGCACTATTCAGATAACTTAAAGTCATATTCCATCCAAAAAGTTACACTCTATACATTATAAAAAAGGTATAAAGATTTTTTGCACATCATTGCCACATTATATATGTTTAATCTTCTTCTGTAAATCCCTGATTTTATTCACATTATTTTTTTTAATCCTCATACCAATTACAATAAAGTTTATTTCAGATCTTCTCATTGGTCATTCCATAAAGTAATACACTGTTTGCACATCCAATCCCCAGGTATTAATATAATAGTATGGTCTAATGGAAGTAACTTGTTCTGACGTATAGACAATTTGTACCCGGCGAGGGAATGCTACGCTTTTAGTTGACTTGTTATTATTACATCAATTGAGGTAATGAATCCGGTGCATTAATGAATACAATCTTTTTTTAAGTATTCATGGTTTATGTAACGCTTACGACATGAATGATAAGCAATTTAAAGTATAGAGACAACAGAGATCTATGATGCTATGACAGTTCCAAGATTATGTGATGAGGGGGGCAACTGTTTAAATAACAACAATAGGAAGCAACCCACACCCACACATAACCGAATTTATTGTAACCAAACATAATTTAAGGGAAATCCAACCCAAATAGATAAATACTCTAAAAGAAAGCAGAAAAGAAAGCAAACTGACAAAAGATTCAATTAAATCTGACTTAATTTGGAAAGAAAGTTATAACTTTTTGACAGTTGTAATCACGATACGTATGGGCACTTCCAATTGGCTGAAGCGGTAATGTCAATGTAATGTAGTGCCGGACTACTTTCCCATTTGTTCCAACATATAAAATGACTAAAATTTAAATTCTTCTAATATTCATGGCTCAGGAGGATCTTTTCTTTTTAGAGGATCTATAATATTATGCTATCTATAATATATTTTGAGTAGTGCCCCAAGGTAGAAGGAACTTACGAGAAAAAACAGAAATTAACGATATTGTTGTACACGGCAAATGGGAGAGTTATCCATGTCCTACGTCACAATCCACTGACCAAACTACCGACTTGAGATTCGCATAGACTTAGTGAGCTCTTATTTTAAACATTCATAACTTCCTTACTATTGGTCCGATTTATTTCAAACTTCTGCCATTCTGTTTCTCTTATGTTTCTGCTTTCTTTCAAATCAACTTATTACAATAGTTGGATTACCCTTTATAGCGTGACTTACTATCTCTTGAATAATCAGCTCCCTAACCTTTGGCAGGAAGGTTAAAACATGTGCGAGGCTGCTCACTGATTTCACATAGTCGGTCTCAAAAACACGGATCGACGTGAGGTGCTTCAGATTAAACCCGATGTTGGCAGGGATTGGGAGAACTAGGTGACTGAGAAGGGACGAAGCGTTCACCTGATCCCATAGTTTCCCAAAAACATCAGGCGTAGGGGCAAGTTCTGATAGATTTCCAAATAACTAAAAGGAGATTCCATGCAGATGGATAATGACACTGATATTATATTCCTCAGTTTCTTAACTGTATATTGCATTATAGTGATTTGCAATGGCTAAACTCCATCCTCATACCAAAATGGCTTTCATGTCAATCAACCATATTTTAATACAGAAGCAAACTACAGGTACATGGGGCAAACATGTATTGGACGACATTGACTGTTGAATAATTTTACAGATGACAGAATGGCAACAAAAGATGCCACACGAGAGGATTTACTTTGGTCTCAACCTTCCACTTAAAATAATATTGATACTAATAATGATATTCTAGGTTTAGATGTCTTTGAGCGCTTTACAGAAATACCATTACCCCGGTCATCGGATTCAGGCTAATGCCGTGCACATCCTCCACTCCCTAAGGAACATTCCAGCCCGGCACCATTTTACGGATGCTCACAATACTGCGAAAACTACGATGACTTTTGGATCCTAACTATATCAAGACAATGGTGAATGGATGATACGAATGTTATTAACATCAGGCAAATTCCTACAATACCATGGCAAGTCTTACACCGTAGTATGTGACCCCATTCTAACTCACTTCCTGGACCGATCTACGCTAGACCGATCCACGCTAGATCGGTATAACGGTGAGTAAGAACGCACAGCCGCGCTAGGAAGCGATCTTTCCGACCAACCAAGAAGATCTTCGCGATGTGATCTTCTGGATCGGTTAGCTTCCTAGGCCGCTCCATACCGAACGTGCCGGGAAGCGTACTTCAACTGAAAGTGAGTATGTTTTGGCGGGAGAGTAATGAAAGAGAGAACGAGATTACAGTACAAAAATAAAAACAGAGAATAATATAAAGAAAGGTAAAGCATAAGAAAGGGAAAGATAATAATAAAAGATAAATAGTAATTTGGTGTTGGAAACAAAACAAACCATGACTTACAGGCCGCCGTACACACTAAGAAATACAGATACCAATTTGGACCCTAAGGGGGGCAGACCTCTGCTACAATAGCAGCACCCAATAGTGGGGTGCACATTTGCACCCAAAACTAGAGGGAGCATACGTGCACCCCAGGCGCGGATCCAGGATTTATAAGGGGGGGGGGCAAATTTGAAATCATGCGAGCCAAATATTGGTACGTAATGGTGGCCAGCATTGGCGTAATGAGCAAAAAAAAGTGGGTGGGGGGAGGCTAAAGTATTTACGATCAGGTAGAGCGTAGCGTAAATTGGCGTGGGGTCTAGGGGCAAGGCTTGGCGGGGGTCAAGGGGCGAAGCCACCGAATGCTCAGGGGGTATGGGCACATTATGGTCAAATTAGCATATTTTGATACCGTATTCATGGCACTGGCAGGTTTGGCGTGGCGTCCAGAGGACTAAGTCCCCAGAAGCTCAGGGGTTTCAGGCATTTAATTACGGTCAGATGAAGCCCCTGGTAGGGTCGAGGGGGCGAAGCCCCCTGAAGCTCAGGGGTTTTAGGCATTTAATTAAGGTCGGATGAGCATATTTTGATACCTTATTACGGTGTCACTGGCACGACACTTATTGGCGTGAGGTCCAGTTGGCGGAGCTCCCAGAAGCTCAGGAGTTTTAGGACTTTCTTTATTTTTAATGGTCGGATAAGCAAACAGGGGCCCGCCTTAGGGCCCCTGGTGGGGTCGAGGGGCGGAGCCCCGGAAGCTCTGGGGTTTTAGGCATTGAATTACCGTCAGATGAGCATCCAGGGTTCCGCCTTAGGGCCCTAGGCTGGGTCAAGGGGCAGAGCCATCCGAAATTCAGGGGGTTTTAGGCATATAATCACGGTCAGATGAGCATATCTTGATGCTCGGGGGCCCCCGAGCCACAATGTTCCGCGGGCCCTGACATGTAGGCCTCTAAACTAACGATAAGCATATTTCTTGCCTGACTGTAAATTTAGGAATTTGTCATTTTCCAACAAACGATAAAAAAGAATAATTAAATAAAAATAGAGGGAAATTGTGTAATTTCAGCAACATTTGTAAATCACCGGTATTAAGTGGTATTTTGGGGAGGGGGAAACTGCCCCCCCCCCCGATTAACAACTTGGTGCCGGGAAAATTGCAACTGATATCCCCCTTCTTTTCTTCTTCCTCTTATTTTCCTTCCCTTTATCTCCTCGTTTCTTTTTTTCTTTCACTTTCCTTCCTTCTCTTCTATTTTGAGGAGGCAAGGCCCTTTTGCCCCCCCCCCCCCCCGATCGTCTTCTTTTTCCCCTTTTCTTTTCTTCTTCTCTCTTCTTTCTTTCCCTTTCTCTCCTTATTCCCTTCTTTCCTTCTTTCTTTTCTCTCTCTCTCTCTCTTTTGAGGAGGGGGGGGGGAGGGCATGCCCGCTCGCCCCCACTGGATCCGCGCCTGGTGCAATTGGGAGTGTAGACATTTGCTACAAAAGCAGGGCTTTTTCTACACCGAAAGCTTCAGTCTCTTATATCGAAGAATATCCTGCTGCTATTACAACTGGCTCCTCTGACCGCCTCTATACATAGACTGAAGTACGTCATATGGGGTACTGTGCGGAAGGAATGGTTCGGTTCGGCCGGACCAAGATGAATGAGGGTGCATTTATGCTCAATTTTGAAGGCAGAATGAGCTATTTGAAACGCTCATCGTAAACGCAGTTCCACGGTGTGCTGTTTATGTTCCCTTTTCCAGGCGAATTCGGGCTCTGTATCTGGATTCGCATGCTACGTTGACCCCGGGATCGGAGGGCAGGTCAAGTTTTTGCGCGCTTTTCGAATATGCTTTGTAGGCACTGCATAGGCAGGAGATGAATGAAAGGAGTCGAAACTCTTGTAATTTGTTCAAATGCATTCGTAAGTTCTCAAGCGTAACAATGGGATGTGTAACATTCCACTTGGCTTTGAAGTTCCATGCTCCGAGCCGCGCTTCCACTGCAGGGAATTTGGCAGGTCAGGCACCAGTTTCAGATTTATTACAAAATATTAAATTACCGGCAAAATTTCGGTGAAAATTGTAAACTTTATATTTTGGGATTGTACTGGGAATAGTGCATCAAACAATTTTTCAAATTAACGACTCCGCCTTTTTTACAATTTGTGTGCCAATATTTTAGGTTAATGCGCTAATTTGTGCATGTTTTAATGTCCCGTTATTTAATCCATGATTTACAATCGTCGATAACTTTAAGTTTGCTAATGCGTGTTTTCGCGTCTTTTTTGTATTTTTGCAGTTGGAAAAAGGGATGAAATTACACAAGTTTGTCTTCGCTTGTCCTACTCTTTACACATTCAACCATGGATAAGAAATCATTGAAAGGGACAGCGAACAGTTGCTGTGATACATTTTCTGATATAGGAATTGTAAATCCTGAAATTTCATACGCTCTTTATCCCACCACCTGGTCAATTAACAGTTGTAGATTAGCGCATAACTTTTCGGCGGCTTTGAGCATGGGGTCAAAGGAGAGCGGCTTGATTCCAGACATTTTATATCACGTCCCTGGTATAATCAAGGAGATACACAGCAGATGACAATTTAACAGGTTATGCCTTCCCTGTGTTAGGCATATATCTAAATGATATGCTTTGTAGACAGAAATATGTACTTTGAATTACGATAGTTTGCCTATTTAGATCGGAAATTAATGTTTAATCCGAGAGAGACTTATCGTCAACATGATTTGTTGTGCAGCCATCTTGATTTTGAGTCAATAAATATTCATTTTTTTACCGAACGTCCAAAAGCTACGTACATGTACGAGTGTGTGTGTGTGTGTGTAATTGGGTTTTTACAGACGTGTATCAATTAGATATGATTATTTACGTCTGGGACCGACCTTTAACGTCGCCATCCGAAAGACGTTACTCAGTTTCGAACCTGCGTCCTCGGCTGAATCAGTTT